>NDGN011550523.1:0-14494 GCA_002564285.1 Tympanoctomys barrerae | reverse complement strand
AAAAAAAAAAAAAGATCTAAAGCAGACCCATGGCTACTACAGTGTGTTAAAATTATTTTATGTTGTTACATATGTTTTATGACTTAGCTCATGAAGATAGAACTTGTTTTGCTTTAAAGATATTAAAAACATAATTTGTGTTTGATATTGCCAAAAAAATGCAGCAACAAAAATGGTACACAGTCTGTAATCCTTAGAAATAATATTATTGTTTTCACATTTTAGTCTACTTTCTTTTTTTTCTGGTCTTTTCATTATCTTCCTGTAAATAGTAGTCTGACCTAATCAACCTTATCCTGCACTTACAGCATTTCTGCCTCCTTTCCAAGGTACAGCTGTTTATTTTGACACTGTTATGCGATGTTCATGGCAGTGTCTTTTCTTATATTATTGCTGTTTTATCCTGAGATACTTTATCTCTATTTTTTTCTGTGTATATGCTTGAAGGTCTCCCCTTTCAACTTATTTTTTATCTTTTTTCTTTATTAGGGAATGTAGCAGATCTTATTTGTAGGCCATCAAAACACAAGCCCATGTCTTTTATGATGTTCCAGAGTATTTAGAATAGCTCTAAGTACATAAGAGATGTCTAAGTGGTTTCACTTTTACTTAATCACATTTTCATTTTGGAGTTCCCTTTTAGTTTTTTTTAACATTCATAAGTGTTGGACTTTAGTATATTTGTAGGAAACACTACATACTAAAAAAAAATCCTTGTACTGAATAAGTGCACGGCTAACACCATTTTATAATAAGAATTACAGATCACAAAGAGCTAAAAGGTTGGTTGTCATTTGAAGACAGTTTATAAGTTACTCATTTCAGTTGTTGATTTGAAAATTCACCTTTAAGGCAGTTTGTATTGTTTCATAAAGATTTTTTTTTTCTTCCAAGGGCCCACAAATTCTTTAAAATACGTCCCATTAGTAACAGGCTTATCATCTGCCCGAAACTTGGAGCACTTAGAAATGGTTCGCGTTCCTTTTCTTGGAGGTCTTATCCAACATGTAGTTGAAGACAGTTGGAGATCAGGTATCTTTTTTCTTTAGTTACTAAATATTTTAAAAATCAATTTCAAAAATTCATTAAGCTTTTGTTTAACTTCGCTTTTTAGAAAGAAAAGACTTGTCAGCTGTTGCATTTTGGAGACTTAAGTATCCATGAGCATGGGCTAGTATTCATTTCCTTTTTATGCATGAGAAATCGTAAAATCGACAGTAGCATTAATAAAGCATGTTTTCTGGTTTGCTATTACTTATTTCTTAATATAATCCCTTTCATTGTATTGGGAATTACCAGGGATTTCTAGTACCCTTTGGTGATAAAAGATGATTTGGATACTCTCAGCCTCCAAAAAGAGTTCAGCCATTAATGGTGTTGTTTGTTTGTTTGTTTGTTTGTTGTTTGTTGTTTTGGTATGAGAAATTGAACCATTAGTAATGTTGATGTTCATTTGTTTAGTACTTCATGGTATTCAAAATGTTTTTATGCCTATCATTTTATGCCTGTTCATCAGATGATGACTTTTAAAAGAAAAATATTTAATTTTTAGAACCTTTACCTATACAAATAATGGTAAGTGCAGTTATACTTTGTGCTGCTAATCATCTTATTGCCAAAGGAAAGATTTGCTAGATAGAAAAGTTAAACTAAAAAATCTAACATTTGGGTACATAAAGTAAAGTGGATAATTCTTTTATAAGCATCATTGGTCATAAATAGACCTGTAGTTAGCACTGGTAAAATATAATAAAAGAGTAAATAGTACACATGTAGACTATTTTTTAGTTAAGTCTGCAATAAGTATACTTCATGACAGTGAGTCTGTGGCCTGGAACAGGCTCCCTCCAAACCAATAGCATAATTATCACAGTCAACAGAATAGGAGGAAAAGAAGGTTATCATGGTCCATTCAGTAGAGAAAAGACTTAGAGAGAGGTGTCAAAAGCTAAGCAGGGTCCCAAAAGAGAAACAAATAGACTGCACTCTTCTCTAGTTTATATGTAGCTAGTTTGTATGTAGCAGGACCCTACTACATGTTTTTATGTTATACTAAGGAATCAGTGGTTTTCCACACAAAAATTAAGTCCAAATGGTCCAAATAGGAAAAATAAACATTAAAACTTTTATTTTAAAAAATATCTTACTTCGGTAGGCAGATTTCTTGGGGTAGAGAGAAAGTGGTGTGAGAATCATACTCAAGACCTCACACTTGCCAGCTATGTCTGTAGCCTTAGGCAAACATTTCTTTCTTTTTTTTTTTTTTTTTTTAATGTATTTGGTACAGGGTCTACAGGGACTAAAGGGTCTCACTACATAGATCAGACTTACAGTGATCTTCCTGTTTATAGCCTCCCAAGTGCTGGAGTTACAGGTGCACACCACCACAGCCAGTCTCAATTGCCATCTCGGCACTCCCCAGAGGCAAGCCCCAGCTGCTGCACTCTGCCTAAGTAGGCACTTTAGTCCGCTGAGCTATCTGGCTGACCCAAGATTTCTTAAACAGGTCACCAAAAAGCACATACCATTAAAAAGTTAATAAATTTGACCACATTTAAATTAAAATTTTTTATCAAAATGCATGATTAGAAGATAGAAAGCCAAGCTATACAATAAGAAAAAGTTCTTTGAACGTGGACATCACGTATGGGACTGTGTTGGTAATATATAAGGAATTCCTAAAATTAGAATACAGCCCCATGAAAAAAAAACAGGAACAGAGGTAAGACTTGATTGGAAAATCTCTCACATAGGAGGTTATCTTACTAGATATAAGTATGTCTCATAGACAAGAAAAAAATGATGAATTTTACTAAACATTCGGGAAATGCAAATTAAACCACAGTGTGACCTGTAAGTACAAACATTGCCAACACAGATATGTGACTGATAGGAAAAAGACAAGCAGTATAGTTGGCTAGAATGTAGAGGAGCAACAGGGCCTTTTTATGTATTGCTGGTGAGAGTGTTCGATCTGTTGGGCAGTGTCTGCTCACATCAGCCATATACATAACAAGTTGCTTTCCTGGCTTTACAGCCAACAGCAGTACATACGTATATGTTCGCCAGTAGGTGTATTCGAGATGGTTCATAGAGGCAGTATCCCTAGCAGATCCGAAATGGAAACAAGCTCCATGTCTGTCAGCAATAGAATGATTATTGAAGTGTGGCTGTGGAATACTATGCAATGATGTGGAAGAACAAATTTAAACACTTACTAGCAATGGTACAGATGAATTTCATAAAAAACAAAGAAAAGTACATTGTGATTTTATTTATAAAACTACAAAATGCACAATGCACAAATCAATCCTGGGTGAAAATTCATTGAGCTTTACATTCATAATTTGTGTCCTCTAGTTTCTTAGAGATAACATGTTTTAAAAACTTGAAAGTAGTATTGTCTTGTTTTAGAATATAACAGATTCAGATTTGGCCAGAAAATGTCAGAGTTCCTTCTTTATAATTACCTTATATGCTGTTAGCTTCCTGGAAATTCTTGCTTAGTTTAAATCTCTTGATGTTTTCAGCTGCCATCAGGATATTTATTCAGAATGAATATCTGTTCTCATTTTGGGGATAGGGGATAACCAATAGTTATAGTTCATCTTAGGTTACTAATTTGAGTTCAAATAGATTTACTTTTAAAAGAATAACTTATATACAAATGCTTATTAAATGTGCTGTGGTCAAAGAAATACTTATTTTTGTTTATTTTCTCTGGTAGGTGGTTTTAGGAATTTGCACACTATTGTTTTGGGAGCTTGCAAAAATGCTCTTGAAGTAGATCTTGGTTACCTCATTATAACTGCTGCCCGTAGGTATGTTTCCTCTTTACCTTATATCTTTTGTCTTAGAATTATATTTCTTTTGTATCACGGAATTTGAGGGAATGTATGTTCCTATGTTTATGTACAAAATTGGATCTTCTTTTGATTTAAGATACAAATGAGCTATTTACATAAGTAGGTGGGTTATCACTTAGTGGTGGTCTGTAAAAGTGGTGACCGAACATTTGAGCTGCTTGCAGAGCCAGTCAGCTGTGGAAGGGAATGGTCTTATCAGCGAAAAAAGAAGAGGCTCTAGAAGTGCCTAATTCAGCCGAAGTTGCCGTTAAAACCCTGGAGTCCAAAGCCCTCTCCAGAGCCATTGTCTCAATCTCTGGATGATTTTTAAAATGATGATTAAAAAATCATCTCTGGATGAGTTTTAAAATTGTTTAAAACTGGTGGTAATGCTTGCTGTTCAAAACTTAGTGTTTTAAATTGCCTTTTGGAGAGTCTCACCTTGTAAGATCATTTTTTATTTTTATTGTTTTGAGGTACCAGAGATTGAACTCAGAACCTTGTACTTGCCGGGCAAGCACTTATTCTACTGAGATATCTCTCTGGATCCCACTTTTTATTTTTTAAACTGTTTTCCAGTCACTTTATGACATATTTTGTACTTCTTGCCTTTCAAAGTTACACCTCACTTTTATGTTTATACTTAACTAATTTTTTCAGTTATTAAAACCCATAATTTTTAGTTTTTATTGATAGAATATTGACTATAATTGAAATAAAACAGGCTAAATTTAAGTACATGTTTAGTACCTCCTTATAGAGCTATATCTTCTGTTAAAATGTTAACCTCCTAGCATAAGAAAGATGTTAAAGCAGACCAGCATCAGTTATGTAGTAACCAGGGCTAACTAGAGTCTGATGTAGGAGAATATGAATCATCCCTCTGCACTCTGGAGACGGGACAACTCAGCCAATGGCGTGGCATCCATGGCGGTATCACATGGAGGTCTTTATCAGGAGGCTGAAGGATCACAGTGGGAGACCAAAGGATCTGTATTGGAAAGGCCCAAGTGCTAAGAGGTCGAAGGATCTGTTCTCAGAGACTGATGGGTCTGCACTGGAAGCCAGGGGCCGACATCCAAGATGAGGAGAGATGCTCTCCTGAAGCAATAAAATAGCCAAAGCTTTTTCAGAGAAAGACGCTGTAACTCCTCTAAACAAAAACAATCACAACAAAGCTCCTGCGAGGAAGATCAGCTGAAATCCTTTCCTTCTGTTCTCCTTTTTATTCCATTCCAACAACTGTCCTAAAATTGGGCTTCTAGGACCAGAACCATGCTGACTCAATTCACCTGGGTGTTCCATCTCACTTTGACAGCTAAGCAGTTACCCACCACGATTTGTAAACTCTCTTCGTTTAAGAAAATACTTAGAAAAGATGAGTCCTACTGTATAGTTCATTGTTTTTTAATGTATACCTTCTGTGTATTGCATAAGGTGTGCCTTTACTTTGCAAACATTCCTCTAAGAAAACATCTCTGAAAAGTGTAAATGAGGAGAGGGAAAAGTTATTGACATCTATTAAAGTTCAGTAAGATTATTAAAAAGAATAGAAAATAGTAAAAATAAAAAGAAATTAGAAATGATACAGAATTTCACTAAACAATGATAGTTCAACAGTGGCTTTTGTATTTGCATATTGTCTTTAAGTTGTTCAGATTAGCAGATGTAAGCTGCATATTTGGTCAAAATAAATTAAAAAGAAAATTAAATATAAGCATTAGTTATTCCTTTCAATAGACTGGTAGAAATTAACAGTGCGATTATCTAAGGTATTTTCTGTATATGTATATAATTTAGTTTTCTTTCTTCTTCATTTCTTTCCTCCTTTCCCTCATCCTAGTTGTTCTTTCCCTTTGAACAGCTTCTTTCCCTTCCACAGTATCTATTGTAGCTTTGGGATTTTATTTACTCTTTCAGGTTCTTACTCTAGGGAGACAAAACAATGTTTACACCTGTGGGTGAAATTATAAACTTCTTTATGAGCCTAATTAACATCAGAAAGAATCTGATTATTTCTGTTATATTTCTCTTTGTTCACAGGTTACATGAAGTTCGGATCCAGCCTTCCCTAACCAAAGATGGTGTCTTTTCTGCTCTAAAGATGGCAGAACTGGAATTTCCCCAGTTTGAAACCCTTCATCTAGGATATGTAGATGAATTTTTGCTGCAGAGTAAGACTTCATTCACTTATTCCCTAGACTTGCTAAAAGGAGACTAAAATTTGAACAAGGGCTTTCCATGTTTTTTTGATATGAAACAACTTAAAATCTCAAGTTTTTTTTAACTCCTTGGAAAAGAAATTTTTGACTCAAAAATTTTAATGACTTTTTTCTGTATTGCACCTGATACTAGCAAATTATTGAAAACAGCATGATTAGAAGAGCCTAATCTAGATTTGCTGTTCTTTCCACTGTACTACCCAGTCTTTTCCATTCGCTTCATATTTTTTCTTAGAATATCATTTTTGCTTGCATTTGTTGAATTTGATTCACCACGTATGCAGTTTTTCAAGCTCTTCATAGTCCTTTCAGATGAGGTCCCATTCTTTGCCCATACTCTTCCTTTTTGTTACAAGCCTCTGAGGTTCTGGATTTTCCAGATAATTAAGTATCACTCATTTAAGTATACTCAAATTCATTTAATGTTAATTGCTTGTGATTTATTCATAGGGTTTTAGAGTAAACATACCAATCGGAAATTCATTCTTTTGTATTGCATGTGTGTTATTCAGAATTTTTCAGCATGACATTATGAAGAAAATTTTTACTACAATGTTTCTATTTTTTCAAGAATTAGTTCCTCATGTAACTTGCAACCATTCTTGAGCTCCATATTAGATGACATTTTTTTCCCCTTAGTTCTAATTTGCAGTATACAAAGTTTAATTCTGCTAATCAGGATAGTCCAGGTCAAACATACTTTTTACCTATACCGGTTTTAATTCTAGCCCCTCTCCACTTCTAATACATGTCACAGTAATAGTTTTTGTGGTTTTTGTTGTTATTATACAGTTCTTAGTGTAGGTGGGGGATTATTATGAAAAGTCATATTATCCTTTTCTAACCAATGCTGAAATCATTTGAACTTTGTGTAACTTTAAAAATGATCAACATTTTTCACAACAGCTTTATAATGCTCAGGTAGTGGAGTTATTTTATAAAAATGATTAACATTGCTGTCATGTTTCTCTGGTTGTGAATGAATGAGTTGTTAGTATTCACTATGGTTCTGTGATGTCTGTGTAGTGACTTGCCCCATTAGCTTGATCATGGTGATGTTTCCATAATTTTATTTTCTGTGTTTCTCAAAAGCTTAAAATGTGACAGATTTTGTTTCTTAAAGACAAGTACCTTTAGGTCAGTTGAAGGGTTGTCTGCCTGGCATGTATTTGAGTTAGAAATCTATTTGAGGGGATAGGTAGACATTTACTACTTTTTTAACTTATTTTTTTCCTTATAATGTTTCTGTCTCATCACATATTTTCAATAGCACAAAAACATTTTACTCATACATTTTAATGCAACTTAATCTCATATTTAGCAGACGTTTAACACTGAATTTTTATGTGCCTTTTTGTTACTTGCTGCAGTTCAACCCTTGCGTGCATGCATGCATATATACATTTGTATTTATTCGCTCTTCTGTTCCTCTAAGGACTGCCTGGGGTTCTCTGTTTCAGAAGAGGTGCCGGGTGATTCTGAGAGCCCATCTTGAAAGATGAGAGGTCACTGCTCACTCACACACTTTCTCTGTAGTTGAGATGTTGGGTTATCTCTTCAGGAGAAGGGTGGCCTCTGATACAATCTGAGTCACTTTTTTAAGAAAGAGTCCAGCATTTACCTGACACTCATAATGAGGGTGGGGAGATGACTGTGCTAGAGTGTGGGTAGCTGTGGGTTGGACATAGAGAAGGACCTGGCAGATACCAGTAACTGACATCGGTGAGACATGGATGAGAGGTGTGACAGAGGCAGTGACCCAAAGCAGAATGGTTAGAGGAGGGTTATTTGTTTACATTGATTTATAGGAAAGTCATAGGAATAAGCTACTTAATCTTTACTCTCGGACCTTGTACAGAGATGGAGTCGAGACCTGCTTGTTTTTAATCCTGGGACCTGAAAACGTTATGTAAGCCCAAGTTTTTTACATTTTTAAAATAGGAAATAAACTTTTTCTTGAGTGGCTGAGGAGTCGATGAAAAGTGATAGAGACATTTATGAGAATGTGACACTTGGGCCAATCATCAGCAAGTGATAGCTTTTACTTTTAGCTATCTAGTGAACCAGAGAGAGAAAGGAAACAGAAGTGAGCACAGCAGTGACAGTGCATGAGGATTCTAAGGAATGGTGGTGTTCAGGAAACCTCAAGAGCAGGCACAGGTTGGCATCTTAGGACTGAAGTCAATGTATAGGGCTGTGTTAGGCTACAGCATTTATATAGAAAAAAAATGGAATCAGAATCAGTTCAAGTTTTGCTCCACCTAAAAGAAAACGGCGGGTTTTGCCTCAAGTCCAGTGAACAGGCAAAAAGTCCTTATCCAAAGGTTAAAGGTTAACTGAATTATGCAGGGTGGATTGAGGTGGAACCTGCAACAAGTGTCACCCAGGACCAGTGCTGGACACCGCTGCAAGAGAGGGACCCACATGAAGTGGGAACTTGGGAGCTTGCAGTAAACTATTTTCACATGTTCCAAATTAAAGGTATAAATTGCTATAGTGTTTGTTTAGAGCAGCTTGATCAGAGCAAGTTTTTTATACTGCGTATCAGTTGATTTCAAGGCCTATGAGAGCCAGTTGTTCAGCTGTTAGGTCCTCGGCACTATGGTGGACACCAGAGGTCAAAGTGAACTAACTAGCCTTCTTTGTCCGAGGAACTCTTACAGGTAGATGAACTGTCTTACAGAATAAAGAACAGGCAGATGGGAGAAATTACAGTAGATGTACTGACACCATTTCCTCCCAAGTGACCAGACAGCAGGCACTGGAACACAGTGGTTCATGTCGCAGTTGGAAGTCCACTTCAAGGGCTAGGTAGATATTTACTAACTGGCAGTATAAGATCTAAAAATGAATCTGAATTCCTAGTTTTTTCTTCTCTGCATCTGTCCAGACCAAACTCCAGAAATATGATCCTTACACTGTAAAGGAGTTGGACTTCTAAGAGTTCATTTTCATTTTTGAAACATAAAACTAGAGCTTCATGATGGTATGGACTAGTATCATACACTTAGTGTATGTGCTGTACACTAAGATATCTGTTAGGCTTTAAGAATTTTGGCTTGTTTTCTAAATAACTGAAGATAAGTTTTGCATGCTAGTTGACCCTTACGTATAAATTCTGTTTTATACAAGAAGTGGTACCTAATTTAATACCTAGTTTAAAAATATGCCAGAAGATGACATGAAATCACTTGTTTTGGGTACTGAGGTACAAAATTGATAGCATTCTGTCACACTTAAGAATTTGACTTTCTTCGAAATTGACTTCGTTCTAGGTAGAATGGCGAATGCAGATTTGGTGAAGTATGGTTTGGCTGATGTGGTAGAAAATCCTGGTATCATCACTGATATAGGGATGAAGGCAGTCAATGAAGTGTTTTCCTGTATCAAGTACCTGGCAATTTATAATTGCCCACATCTACATAACCCGTACAATTGGATTTCAGGTATTGTAGGCTTAGAGGTACAACTAACTGCATTTTGTTGATAGTAAAATAATGTCTTTATTTCCTCTGTGTGATATGATTACATTCTTAATGCACGATATAAGTATTGTATGTGGATTGTTCATTCAAGTCCTGGTAACCTTTGATAAAATCAAATCTTATTCAGTGCCTCTTTAAATTCCAAAAGTTTGCTACCTAGAAATTGTCACCGGTCAAGTTAGATTTCAACATGTTGTTGAAAGGCATGTAGGTTTCTGTATGTATACTTCTTTGGGTAAGGCATACAAATTAAAGTTAGGAACTATTGCCTAGGACCTGTGATGTTACAGTTGTTTTCTCTGAATTACATTCACAATAGTACATCATCTAACAGTACAAAGTATGTATGTATATCTGAAAGCTTTACTCAGATACTTTACCTGGGGTGAATTTTTTATTGATTTGAAAAGCCTCCTTTACTCCCTCCCTGACCTCCTATATGTAAAAGTGTGATTTTTATATATTATATTTTCCCCCAAATGGTAGGAGTTCATTTTCCTTTTTGCAAAGTGATACTATTTATTATTTTAAAGGCCTTTGAATGCCTACACTGACAAATCTTTAAATAGATGCACGACTCATGAGATCTGCTTTAGTGAAACAGCCCCAAACTACTTGCAGACCAGTCTTGTATGCTGTTAGGTCATTTTACACAGGGTTCCATACTCACAAAGGCAGCCTTAGGCCTGCCCTAGGGCCCTAGGTCTGTGCTGAGACTTTTCACTAGAACAGCCATGTCTTGCCTACCTAAAGTTAAAGTCTGTCAGGGCCCAGCTGAACTAAGAAGTAATTGGGAAATAGGAACTTTAGGATGTAGCAGATATAGATCACTTTTAAAAAATAACATTTATTGGGTTTTTGGTTTGTTTGTTTTCTTAAATACAGAAGAGTATAAAGAAGAAAACAAAAAATGGCCTATAATCCCATCACTCAGAACTCCTGTTAACACTTAAAAAAATAAAAATAATATATGTACTTGATAAATTTCAAACAGTACAGAAAGGTACAAAATGAAAAGTCTCCTCTTCTCCAGGTAACCATTATCACTGGTTTCTTATATATTCTTCTGGACAAATTATTTTGTGCATATTACAGCCTATACATGTTTAGCTTAAAAAATGATATATATACAGAAGGATCTTATTGTGCATATACTGTCCTCTAGTCTTTGCACTTAGCATATTTTGGAGTCTCCATATCAGTGAATATATTCAGGCTTTTTTTCATTCTCTGGAAGTAGGTACAAAGTGTGTTAAGCGAATGGGCCATACCACGTTTCTCCAGTGGCCTGTTGTTGAAAGGCATGTAGGTTTCTGACTGTGCCACACTGAAGTCAAGGCTGGCTTGGTTTCACAGTAGTATTGCCCAGGCCATCTAGTTCTCAGAAAGGAATTAGGTGCAAAATTGGCATCATCGTAATAAAGTTTTAGAGATCATAAAATGAGGGAAAAGTTAAAAAAATGTGACCGATAGCAAAATTCGTTAATGAGGTGTTACTTCAGTTCTCTCTGGTCATATTATTTCTTCAACAGACCACTCAAGATGGACTCGATTGGTTGATATCAACCTTGTGCGGTGCCATGCCTTGAAGCTGGACTCCTTTGGCCAGTTTATTGAATTGTTGCCCAGCCTGGAGTTCATTTCTCTGGACCAGATGTTTCGTGAACCACCAAAGGTAAGATGCATTTAGGTGGGTGCTTATTTTGATAGTTAAGGGAGAAGATGAGACAACCTATGACTCTTCTCCTTTTACGAACAATGCTCTTACCATGTTGCAGTCAGGCTGTCAGTGCCAGGCGTGCTGAAAATGTAAAGTTGATGACGAGGCACAGCCTCTCCCTGGCCTGGTAAATGCAAAGGGTGAGTGTTTCTGGAGAAGGGCAAGGGCAGATTAAGTGGAAGTGCTCTGTCATCTGCTAACAGCAAGGTAAGAGTGAGGCTAGAAACTGGAGCTCAGACTAAGACTGATAGAGTAATTAGTTGGTAGATTCAATCTCTAAAATACAGGTTAGAATTTGTTCCAAATGTTTCGCTTTGCTGCTGTGTCTTCTATTAATTTTTATAGCCTGGAAACTCTGAGGTTGCCCAGTTATACAAAATTTGATTTTAAAACTGCTTACCAGAACTATACTTTCACGGTAATAAAATCTTAATTAATCCTTCAACTAATTATGTTCTCTCTTGTCAGTTATTAATGGTTACATTCCCCCTGTTGAAGCAGTGCAATATAATGGGGAAAGCTCAGGATCTGAGGTCAGAATACTGGGTCTCAAGTCCCAGCTGTACCACTTACTGGTCCTGTGCTATTGGACAGATCTCTTCCCATTGTGTACCTCATCATCTGTAAATCAGGCTAGTAATACTTTATCTTGCTTGAAGTGTTGTAAGCCTTAAATGAGATCTTTTATGCATATATGAAAATATTTCATAAAGTGTAACTACTACATAATACCAGTTCGTATATAAAGATGACATGAAGTGATATTAAAAATGAAGTGTTCTGAACCAAATGAAATTAACAAATATGTGGTTTGTTTTTTTACTGTAGGGCTGCGCTCGAGTTGGTCTGAGTGCAGGCACAGGAATTGGGGTTTCCTCAGCCCTTGTTAGCAATCAGAATTCCAATAATGACAATGATAATAATGCCCAGAATAACAACGCCAACATACATGACAACAATCACCATCACCCAGATGACTCAGATGAAGAGAATGACTTCCGGCAAGACCTACAGCCAGGAGAGCAGCAGTTTGCAGCCGACGGTAACCCAGATCTTTTGTGAGCTCCAGATAAAAATGAATTTTTACTTTGGATCACATTTCTATAGCTCCATCCTCTTTTTTCCTGGTTTCAGTTTACTCTTTCCCCACTAAGGAGAGCTGGCCAAGAAGGCACATGAGGGTGCAGTTGAAATCCTCCTCTTTGCTTGTTTTCTAAACTGTCCTTGTCTAGAGAATATATGAGTGCTTACAGAATAGAAAAGGCCAATAGATGACACCTAGGGGTTCAGGTTAGAGGCCTGATTTAATTGAAATTTGACTTTTTTTTTTTTTTTAACGAAACAGTGACGTCGGCAAGTTTGTTTGTTTGTTTGTTTGTTTGTTTGTTTTGTGGTACTGAGGATTGAAATCGGGACCTTGTGCTTGCCAGGCAAGTGCTTATTCGACTAAGCTATCTCCCTGGCCCTGAAATTTAATTTTCAAGGCTAGGCAGTACATCCTTGACTAGTGGATAGGTACATTCAGCATGAATGTTGAAAACATTTTTAGATGTTGCAAGAACTGAAAGCAGTAAATGTAAACTGTGTACTATTGGATATACCATTCTCATATTTTTGTAATCCGCAAACCTTTATAACACCCAGCTAATTAAACACATGAGCTAATGAAGGCCTATGGGGCGTCAGTTATGTAATTATTTGTTTAGTTTTCCACTGTTTACTGGACAGCCTGTTCATACGCCCCATCTGTTGATGAGTGAAGATGGAGAGAAATAGTTTATCCCAGATTTTCCAGTTTCCCAGTTGGCTTCTAAGAACTGGAAAAGGAATCTTTTTTCAGCAGTCTTACTGTTGCCGCTTTACTCACTCTAGGCCCAGTAGTTAAAGAGAAATAAGGTGCCTTGTTACATCACTGCTTCTGCAATGAAGGTACACTGGGAAGGTACAGGTCCTATCTGAATCTGGTTTTACACACTCACCTTGTGCTTGGCTCTTGCCAAGACTCCAGTGACTGTCTTATAGATCAGTGGCCGTGTGTCTCCTTCATCTTATGTTGCACCTTAATATTGTTGCATGTAGTTGCCTACTTCTGCCTTCTTGAAATACTTCCTTTGGACAGCTGGAAGCCATTCCATTGGTTTATCCCCTACTTTATTTGACTTTTCTGTGTTTCCTCAATCATTCTACTTCTGTTCCACTTTTGTCTTTGATATCTCTTTTTTACTTAACTCATTTTCTTTCAGAACCATGGTTCTGGTAGAGACTGTATACTGTTGAATTTCAGTGTTTTTTTCTCCAACCTTGACCTTTCTACTTTTTTGACATAAATGCATCAACATCTAGCTTTATTTCTGTGCCAGAATGCATAGATACTGCAAATTTACTCAAATCTCTTCCCTCATAACTGCCCTAAAATACACAAATGCAAAAGTGCAGAGCAGGGTTGAAAAGAAGGTTGTGTGAGGTTAGATATTATCCCCTTCACGGAGTCTGAGTGTTCTGTGTACAGATCACTAGCATCATAAAGACCTGGTCTTCAGAGAGCACAGACCATTCGCAGGACAGGATTACAAAAGCTGCAGTGCAGAACTACCCAAATCTTACAAACCCAGCCATGGTTAGAGTTATTGAACTGGATAGAGTAGAGACTAAATTAGAAAATTATGTGTCCATCAGCTTGTCAGTGCAGAATGGAGCATGCATTTGATTGTGAAATCACATAGTAAATGTAAAGAATCAGTGCAGGTATTATCCTGACTCGAGCTGACATTGTCAGAGGTGCTTCAGAAGCAGAAGGCACTAAATTGAGTTTCTTGAATTTTGACTTGAAGGATTTAGATTTAATTTTGTAAAATGTTGGGAAAGCTGATTATTTTATTTACTGCTCTGTAGGAAATTGGTTAATTTTTGAAAACACAGTAAGCTGACAATAGTCTGTAAGTTTCCACAGCTCTTACCTTCTGAAACAATATGAAAATAATCATACATCTTAAGTGTTGATAATCACTAAGAACTGTAATGAAAACTTTCCTGCACATCACATTTAAATACTATTAAAATGTTAAAAATGTAGTGTGTCAATCTTTGTCATACATTAGCCAATAAGTAATAGCATAATCTAAGACATGAGCTTTCTGGTACTAGCCAGAAGCTAGTAAGCCAAGATATAAGAGGCAGGGTAGCTCCACTAGGAAGACAAAGGTAGAATGGAGGGGTTTTTTG
>NDGN011550522.1:13797-27122 GCA_002564285.1 Tympanoctomys barrerae | reverse complement strand
TGTATTAATTATTGAAAATGTCCTATTAATCAGCTTGGAAAATGTCTCATTGATATTTGTTTTGCAAAAAAATAAAAATAAAACAAAAAAGAATTATCAAAATAAACATAACAAAAAATAAGCTGCAGTCATATTTGCTATTTCCTTTTTTTAATGTATTTGGTAGAGGGCCTCACTATGCAGCTGGGAATAGTGATATGCAATAGTGATCCTCTTGTTTTCAGCCTCCTCAGTGCTGGAATTATAGGCATGCACCATTACGCCTACTCTGGGTGGCCAGCTCAGCACACACAGGGGAGGGGTTGACACAGCATGCGGTACTGAGGATCAAATCCCGGTCCCTGCACTTGCCTAAGCAGGCACTTGGTCCGCTGAGCTATTTGGCCAGCCTTATATGTCCTTATTTTAATAGTGCCAACTTTACATCCCTGATTCAGGCTCTTAGTTTAGTGTCTATGAAGACCATCATGGCAATTCCGATATAAAATTCAGGTTACCAAAGTTTATTATATGACTCAGTATGTCCTCTGCTAACTTCCTTTGCTTTCTCTGTCATTCATACGATACATAGCATGAATAAATATCCAATTTTAAATAAATATATGTGTATGCTTACATTTCTAACAGATATAACTAGCATCAACCTTGTATTTGAATACAAAAACATAATCATATTCTTAATGAAAAAAATGAAACAAGTTTTGTGACTATATATGTAATTTGTAATTATACTTGTTACTTCATATCAGTGTGGAAAAACTGTATTAGCTACTCCAATATATTTCATAAGATAGCTCTTTTTGTTTTTCTATTAAAAATTCTTGAGTCCAAGTACCTGATATCTCAGTATATATTTGCTAAAGATGTCAGAATGAAAAGAAAGAAGTACAAGGTGCCATGGACATAATCTAAAAGCATGTATGTGTAGTACTAATCCCCAGACTCTGCAATGTGTAACATGAATGTCATCTCCACACTAGTCAGCTATGATGGCAATGGATCGCGCACACTTTTAACTAATTACTTTCCATGTAAGATGTTAGTAAAATTATTACAAATTCTAGTCCTCATGCATTGCTTTCTAAGAAAAAATAATTTTCTCTTTACAAAGTATAGGTATTTCAATCTCTGGATGTAATCCCCTACTTGCATTTTAAATTTTTATCTTTAGTAGTAGTTACCTCAAAAATGAGACTTTGAAAGCCAGAAATAATAAATGTATTCATATTAGCAAAAAATATGTGTAAGAGAAGTGTGTCATAACTTTCCTATATATAGTGTATCACTGTTTTCTATCTTAGGTTCATAAATAAACTTAATAGATTAATACTTTCCGATATATTTCATTTTCTTATCACATCTTTTTGCTCAACCTTTCTCAAATTGAGAAAGTGTGTACTGCTCAAAATTATTTTGTCAACTGTTCCAGAATACCAGGAGCTTCCTGTTTGCTGAGGCGCCAAGAACCTAAAAGCATGTAGGTGTAACACTCAGTTCTCGAGTGATATTCTTAATGGTTACTATTTCATTGTATTATATACTTTTCACTGAAATTTTGTGTCTGTAAAAATATTCACAAGGAGTTACACAATGTAATTTAGCTGCATTCAATGAGTCCTGTGACACAGTATTGGCTGTCCTTGTTTTCTCCTTTGTATGTATAACAATACATTTAGACTTGATATTCAGTTACAGTCTTACATGACAAAGATTGTAGGGCAAAATGATGAGGATACAGGTGAGTTTTTCTGACTGTTCAATTAACTGATGTCTAAACAGACTTGCAGAACTGTAACTGCATGAAAAATGTTGATCACACTTTGCAAAGAAGCAACAATTTTCATTCATGTTTTTGCTATAACTTTTCTACTGCACAAATTAAAGAGTTGTCAATCAATGTGCAGAATGGAAACACTTTTATTCAGAACGTGAGAAAATTGCTCCTGAGGAATTCTCACTGTATCAACAGAACAGAAATGCTACTAGAAGTAAAATAGTAAAATCTGCTTTAAAATATCACTGGACGTTTGCTATTTTTATGCTTTTAGCCACTTACTCTACCTACTGTAAATCCCAAGGAAGAATTTTACTTATGCTGGATTTACTCCTCTTGGCACTTCATTTAAATAACTATCAGTTTAACTTTTTAACTTAAAGAAACATAGTCCCAAGCATAGTACATAGTAGACTTGATTTAGAAAATCAACATTTTGTCTGAAACACCAAATTAAGGATAAAGGAACAATTTTAATAATTTTAAGCAATATAAATATTAATATGCCCCAATTCACAGATGATGTGGACACTGAGAAATTAAGATGCAACCCATTATCTCAAGATTACTGAAAAAAGACAGCAAGTAACTATCAAATTTCTTTTCTTGGACCCCTTAAAACATATATCTAGCCGATAAAGATAGCTCACACAAATATAAATATAGTTATATATTTAACTGAAAACACTGTTATTTCTAAATCACATAACCACACTTATATTAAGTAATTCAGAATGTTATTTTAAATAAATAATATACTTACTGCCCTCTGGAAGTATGGACCAGTAGTGTAATAAGTGTAGATGTTGCAGGGCATATACAGTTTAAAGCTAACATGGCATATTTAAACTCTTCTTCACAAACAACATGATCTGTTTAAAATAAAATAAGCAAACAAAAATGATTTATCTTAAGAGAAAAAGATTTTTAAATACTTAAGGCATAGTCCATAAAATTGCAAAATCACAATAGAAAACTGCTTGCTCTACAGATTGTTACATGTGGAATTCTAATCCCAGAAAGTATTTCATAAAATAGCACCAAAGAATGGTTTAGGGCTGGCTAGATAGCTCAGTGGACTAAAGGGCCTGCTTAGGCAGAATGCAGCTGCTGGGGTCGATCCCCAGTATGCCGTGCTGGCCTCGCCCCCAGGGCTTGCTGATAGGGCGATGGAAACTGGGCACAGTGCACATGCCTGCAATCCCAGTGCTTGGGAGGCTGAAAACAGGAGAATCACTTCGACTTCAATCTATGTAGTGACACCGTATAGACCCTGTACTAAATACATAAAAAAAGAATGGTTTAAATAACTGAGAGAGCACGAAGGTCTAATTCTAATCCTCTCTAACAAAACTGTCAAATTTTGATAAAATGTTTAATCACCCTATGTTTCCTCAGGATGGGGTAGCTATCTTGGAAAAGATTCTAGAATATGGATCTAATAACCTGTTACGTCTCCTTTAGCTCTGATCATTCTATGATATGAAAAACATAGTACAGTACTAAGTTTCCAAATTCATAACAACATAGCATTTACCTAGAATAAAACTAATAGATTTTATGCTGTGAATAAAACTTAAAATATTAATTAAAATGTTAAAATAGATTGAAGTGTAAAGTGTGCTTGATATTCAGTATCTGAAGATAGCAAAATCAAAAGATGATAGCTAAAAAAAAATCTAAACAAAAATTCACTGATGTAAAATCCTTAGGGTATATGGAAGGTGATGGTACCTGGGGTCAGGGTGCAGGTCATACCTGCATGATGAAACTCAGCCCAAATATATCATTGTTTTATGAGAATGAGGATCCAAGAAATCAGCTATCTGATTTTCTACAGAAGTCACTTTTAGAAAAGTGACTAAAGGGGCTGGGGAGATAGCTCAGTCGTAAAGCATCTGCCCAGCAAGTACAAGGACCTGGGTTCAATCCCTGGCACCACATGCCTTGCTGGCCCTGAAACCCCAGGTACACTGTGTGGGTCAAGGAAACCAAGTGTGATGATGTATACCTGTAATCTCAGTGTTGGGGAGGCTGAGACAGGAGGATCACTACAAGTCTGAGCTGCATAATGAAACTCTATACCAAATAAATAAATTAAAAAAGATTTTTTAAGTATTTTTTAAAAAGTGAATAAAATATTGCAGAATAAAAGACGGTTTAGGAGAAAAGAAAAATATATACACAAGATAATTAAGATAGTTATACTACTAATTACTATTATGTCATAAAAAGAATAGTTTATGCCTACACTTTTTTGATCAATTTTTCATGCCTGTCTTGTAATATGAGCAAATACTTTGAAGTATAACAATATACAATATACCAACCATTGTTATTCTCTTACAATGTTGTTCTGAAATTTTATACCATATTTTAAATTGTTTTTCTTTTCTTTAAAAGAATAAAAAACAGTATAATATAAAAGATGCCAGTGAGCCAGACTCATAAGCTGAACACAAACACTGTATAATGCAGGAATAAACAACAACAAGAGAAGAATACTTAGGAAATAGTTTAGCTAATGCTTTGCTGTATTGATAATGACTTTAGTCTTAATAATTTGATGTGTAGAAGATCTTATTATTTTTCTTTCATTTTAAATTGCCTTGTATTTAATTTTTCTTTTTACATTTCATGGAAAAAGTATATACTAAAACTACATCTCAGGAGTAATTCTCAAAAATATCTAGAATATCCTAATATGTATCTTTCTCCACTCCCATCAGTATGTTGTAAGATCTTTAAGAAAAATTACAAAAAGATATAACCAGAACAATTAATGCTTTTCAGGAAAAACAAGCAGATTCTAAATCAAATTTCAAAACTGAAAGATGTACTTAATATTTACAAAAGGCCAGTGTATTTAAACCAATTTCAATGTCTCTGCAAGTAATTTTTGAATGTGTATGCTCAATCTCTGAAAATCTGCAAGAAACTGCTAAATGCCTACTGATATTGCTTTAAACTTATGACAGAGACACATAAGGGACCTATAAATTTCAAACTAAAAGTCAGAACATATGATCTGAGATAATTATGTACATTTATTATAACATAAAAAGACTTTTAAAAATCAAACTGTAATAGAAAATTTGGACGATGTGATAAGCATATGCGCAATGTGACAGGCAATTCCTCGCTTTCTCTTACTGTAATATACAAACCTTATTTTTTCCAGTAGAAAAATGTAAAAATGTGGTACACTCGCAATACTTGGAAAATATATTTCTTTTAACTATTGAATGAAAGTAAGACTTTCATTCAATAGTTAAAAGAAATATATCTGGTGTCTTCATGTCCCATTTTCTTCACGAGTGTGCTCATCTGAACTTGGGAAGGAATGGGTATGGAAAAAATTTCTTGCATTGGCACATTTTTCAAAGCTATGGTAATCTATATTATTTCAATATAATGTGATACCCAGAAAGGAAAAAGACTAATAAATTTTTGCTAGCCAGTTCTGTGTTTACATTTGCCTTTTCTTACTCAGATAAACATCTTTCCATATCCATCCACCATTCAAGCTATAGATACAGGTACTACCATTACTAATGGTGATCTTTCACATAAAACATACTGTTTTACTGCAATAAATTATATATATATATATATATAGAGAGAGAGAGAGAGAGAGAAAATAATTATAGGGACATTTAAATATAATGGGCACAGTGGTATTAGAGATAAATTATTTTGCTTACAATTCTGTGACTTATTAATATGAATTTAAGGCATTTGATTACTATTTTCTCCCAATGTTAGTACCAATTTCTGGCATAGTTATTGGCAAAAGTATCTCTCTCATTTTACTCTCATGGGAAATCATTCCTCAGCATTTATGTATTAATGTTTTTCTTTATTTTTAATTATTTCCCTTTTCCTACTGTTTTATATTATAATTCGAATTTTGGTTATTTTAATAACTGCATAGATAGCTGTAGTTACTTTGAATCTTATTTCAAAGTAGTAGCCAAGTGTTGCAAAATATTTATTGTAAAAAGGGATATAATAGATAATAAAACCATTGCATAAATGAATTAAGTACCTAATTATTATTATTGTTAAATAAGAAGTAAAATTGGTACTCCTTTTTCATTTAAAAATCTGCTAATCTCTATGGATAGCAGGTCGGGAAAGGGCAATGACAGGAAATTAAGATAGATAATAAACTCTAGGAGCACACAGTATAGGAAGCTGTGGCTCAATTTGCAAAATGGAATTGATTAAGTCTCTAGATCTCTCCTCCCAGAAATAAATATATCTATCCTTTCAGGACAATTTTTAATACAACCTACTGATCTCTAAGATGAATTTTAAAAACTGAAAGTGGCTGTGGAGGGTGAAGTAGCAGAGTGTGTTACAGATGCTCAAGACTCTGGATATGGAACACAGCATCATAAGAACCAAAATCTAAATAATTTTATGTTACTTTGTACCTCATTTCCCAATGTCACATGGCAGCCAGAGTTTACTGATTACAGCATCAAAGTACAGCATCTCTACGCCATCTATTTTCATTTTTACTACTTACTACAGGTTTCTAAACTTTATCCAATTTTCCGAGATCAGATGTCACAATAAAAATATTATTTATATATTGGAGAGACAATAAGCTTATCTAGCAGACACGATAAAATGCAACTAGAGAAGGCCATTTCTTTTTAGATTATTTTTTAATTTGAAAAATGTGAAATGCTTTCCAGAGAACTCAACGTAGCCATTGTCACCAAATAATTTCAAATCAGTTTATATTTTACCATCAACAAGAGAACAAAACTAATTTCATTTTTAAGAGTTTGCTGGATTCAGGAAATACTACTAAAATGTTGTGAACTGTAATTCAAACTCTGATCATCTTTTTCTTAGGCATATATATATATATATATATGTATATATATATATATATACATATATGTATATACATATATATATATAATTTAGTACAGGGTCTACAGAGTCTCACTACACAGATCAAACACGTAGTGATTCTCCTGTTTTCAGCCTCCCAAGTGCTGGGATTACAGTAGCTGCTGGTGCCCAGAGGGAGGGGCCGGCATGGTGGGGATCGAACTGAGGTCCCTGTGTATGCCTAAGCAGATGTTTTAATCTGCTGAGCTACCTGGTCATCCCCAGCCTAGACTAATTTCAATGGCTTCCTAATTATTTTCCTATGTCTCAACTATGCAGTATACTACCTACAATCCTGATAACACAGTGCTGTCCAATATGGTAGCCACATACATCACTGGATTGTTGAATAATTTAAATTTAAATACAAATGAAAAGTCCAGTTCCTCCACCATACCAGTCACAGTTCAAAAGCTCGGTAAAAAGTGCCACTACTGGCTACCTATTATACACTTTCATTATCATCAATATGTCCATTTGCCAAACAGCTCAGCAGATTAAAATGCCTGCAAGCAGGCACAGGGGCTGGGGTTCCATCACTGGGCTTTCTGTGTTGGTCCCACCCCTGGGGCCTACTAATAAGGCAATTGAGACTGGGCATGGTGGCGTAGGCCTGTAATCCCACCTTTTCAGAGGCTATAAACAGGCAGATCACTAAGAGTCTGATCTAGTAGTGAGACCCTGAACACCCTGTAGATCCTTCCATAAAATACAAAAATAATGATAATAACAGCAATAATAATAAGTAAAATACTTCCATTGCTTATTGCTGCTTAATCTGGCAAATTGGTTCGTGACTTTTCACAAATTTTAAAACATCCAGGATATACTTCAAACTTCTCAAAATGTCACTTACAGAGTCAAATTTTGATAATGTTACTAACATAATTCCCATGAACCTTCTCAGTTGTATTGAAACAAAATTTTGTTCATCTGCAACAACAGAAGCAGCAGAACATGTTAGTATAGATGCAGGTCTATACTAACATGTTAGTATAAGATGTGTTAATGGAAGTTTATGAAAATTGTTTCTCTTCATATGGTATTTCTTTGGTGATTTTATTGAAATATGTGGAAATAATTACTGAAGAGATTGGAAATTTGAGGTGGCAGTTAGTGTTTTACCTGTTTTCCTTATGTTAGCCACACTAAAATTTAATAAACAGAATTTTGTATTCAAATGGTTTCACTTTTGACAAACAAGTCCAACTAATGTAGAGTGTGGCAACTGAGAGTAAATTGTGGATTATAATGATGTGCTTTGGGCTGGTGAGATAGCTCAGTGGACTAAAGCACCTGCTTAGGCAAACTTAGGCAAACGTAGGTAAGGTTTGAGTCCTGGAACCACATGCTGTGTCAGCCCCATACCCAAGGAGGGCTTAGCCAGCAAGTGTCTGGGTATAATGGCGCACACCTGTAATCCCAGAGCTGAGGAGACTGAAAACAGGAGGATTACCATGAGTCTGAGCTGAGTAGTAAAACCCTGCAACAACCAAGTGCATTAAATAATGATGATGATGATGATGATGATGATGATGATGATGGTGGTGGTGATGATGATAATAATAATAATATAATGTGCATTGTGGCAACATGGAACTCAAAGACTAAGAAAGAATAACAGGAAATGTAATATCAGTGAGACTAATTTGGTAAGATCAATGAATCTCAAGTATCAGATATGGTCAAAGGCAGTTGTGGTTCTGCATTAGAAAATTTGAATTGGAAAGGTGGGAAGTGATAGTAAAAGAAGAAAATATTAGAAGTGAAAGTAATAGATGGTTTTTATTTATTTCTAATAATAAGACCTAGAGTACATTATCAATCTGGAAGAAATTGCTGAGATAGAATATAAACAAAAAGGAAAATTGTAGAAACACTTATCTAAAATTTTGAAAGAATGCTTTTCATGGAAAGAATAGGTATACGCAACATGAAGAAGCATAAATGGAGAGAAGAACAGTAAGGAGACAGAGAAATTTTTCTGGCTTTCCCAACACTTACATTTCTTTTTTGAAAAATTTCAACTTGTAAACTGGTAGTTTTTATCAAGTAGTTGCCTAATTAAAAGTAGAAAACCAAGTCACATAAAGTTTAGAAATTGTGCAAGTGTATAATACAGAAAATAATTCATGACAGAAACTGCTCTGTTCCTTTCCTATCCATTTGCTCCACCATATGCAGCAAGCACATGTCTACAGAGATATAGCTGGAATAGGTGATCTGAAAAAGGATGAATTCTAATGCACACTAACAGGATCTTGCTGATTTTACTCAGGTATGTATAAAGAGAACTAAGGGAAGAATCAAATTAATTTGTAAGCAGCAAGCTCTGGTAAGTAGGACCTAGTTTGCTTGCAATCAGAAATCTAATTGACTCCTGAAATATGAACACTTACAGAACTGGAAAAGTACACTCCTGCTCTAAATAGCAGCAGATGACACTCTCTTTTAAAGCCTTGAACAAATATGTCCTTTTGAGATTTCTCAGCTGAAGCATTAAAGCCAGACCTACAGCAAGGATCAGATCAAATCGCTGTGCTCCCGCAGCACCCAAACTTGTTGCTTCAGCTGACACAGTGACCAAATATATTAATATTTATATTGGTACATTATTGAAGCCATGTCTACATCTGACATCTATGCTCAGAGCAGGATATAGCTTTTTATAAGACTGGAGTATTTTCCATAGAGAATGGATCAATAGCATCAGTACAAACACTTAGGTATAAATTTTCAAATGTGCAAATATTTGAAATGTGGCTAGCTATCCCCCCCAGTATCCATCTACTACTCTTTTTGCTAATAGAGGTTCTTGCATCTATCACACACACACACACACACACACACACACACACACACACAGAGTTTAACTGGATATTTGAATACTTTGGTAGAAATGACATTACCAGTTTTCCTCTGGGAAGATTAGATATGGCCATATGACTTAAATTTGTCTGATTAAACATAGGAAGAAATGTCTAACTTCTGAGTTATTTTTAAATCAAACCACTTCCCTGGAACACTTTTATTCTTACTGCTGATGTAGGTATGTAGCCAAAACCCAGTTCTGGTTATGCAAACAAAGATAACTTATTATCACATATTATCAAATCCATCCATTTATTTCTTATGGCTTCTTACTTCCCTTCTTTGTTGAATACACTATTTTGTATCCCAAACTCATGTGCATAAGTTTCTGTTTGTATTGAACTAAATGATTACTATCAGTTGATAATTCTGAAGAATATAAGAACAAAAGGTGTTACTACTGAATATTCCAAGTCACTGACAAATCTTTTGGTCCTTCTGAACCTAGCTGGTTTTGCAACCACCATTAACAATGGTATTCACCTTGTGAATTTATGCAAGAAAAAAGTGGATGAAGCAAGACTGCTAATCAGAATGTAAACACACACTATCACAATCAATGCATGATTATAAACAAAAAGATTTCTATAAACTATCTTGAAACAATGTTAATAAAGAAATTGACAAAAAGCTTCCCCATTACACAATTAAAATACGATCTCAGTTTTGAAAAGTTTTTGAATTTTGCATGAATAATCATGAATGTGTGTATGAATAGTCAAAAATTCTGTAAGTCAGACCTAAAATGTTCTTCAAGAGTCAACATGTCAAATGACTGCTCCCCAGCTTGGCTCTATAGGAAGCAGTTGTCATTTTTAGGGCTGAAGCCCACTAATGGACATTTAGATGACCGGAAGCATGTTGCTGTCAGGGATGTGGGGACCCAGCCTCTCCCACTTTCTCCCATCTTTTGCTTCCTGAACACAAGTTGAGCAGTTTTTCTCCAACATGGTCTCCCACCATGATGAATTGCTTCAGCAAAACAGATGGCCAACAGACAATCATGAAGTGAGACCTCTAAAATTGTAAGACAAAATTATCTTTTTCTTATTTTAATTGATAATCTCAGGTATTTGGTATAGTAATGTCAACTGTTAATAGAAACAAGCTCAATGTGTGGCAAGGAGGATTAGAAAGATAACACATTTAATGTAGTGGTAGTGTGTGAATACTTTTTTATTTTAAAAAGAGTAAAAAATAAACCAATAAAAAGAGTGTCAAAACAGGATAGTAGCAGAGTTATAATCATTAATACATTGCATATTGTTGTCTTCCTTGTAGTTATTTAGAGTACAGGATAAAGGAAAGATATCTTGCCCATACAATATCAGCACAAATCTTTCTCTTCAAAAATTAAGAGAACAACAAAAAAACTAAGAGAAAGTAGCTGTATAACTATCTTAATTATCTTGCATGTAAATATGTATTTTTTTTTCCTTTTCTTCCTTTCCCCTATCACAGTTTAACCTTTCTTTGCAACAGTCTCTTTTCAATTCACAATATCTATTACAATGGATCTTATTTAATTCAGTTTCTCACACGAATGAGAAAATATAATATTGAAACATGCAATCTCTTTATTTCACTTATGATTACAGTCTTGAGTCATCAGCATCCATTTACTTATAAAAGTTTCAGTTTATCCTGCTTTATTGTTGAATAATATATACATATATGAATATACATAGCTAATTAGAATATATATATGCATTCACATTTGTCCCTTTTTATTGATTCCTTGGTTGATGGGCACTTGAGTTGCTTTCAAGACTTAGCTATTACAAATTGTGCTTCTACAAACATGGAGGTGCAAACATTGTTGCGTTATGATGTTTTTAAATCTACTGAGAAGATACACAGAAGGGAATAGCTGGATCAAATGGGATTTCTGATCCTAGTTTTTTTTGTTTGTTTGTTTTATTCTTTAAGGAATCTCCATATTGATTTCCACAATGGTTGCATTGCAACCAGCAGTGGAGAAGGGTTTCTTTTTCTGCACAGCCATGCCAGCATTTGTTCTTGGTTGATTTCTTGATGATAGCTATTCTTTCTGGTAGAATCTCACTGTTGTAATTCATCTCTCAAATGATGAATAACATTTGAACAGTTTTTCATATAGCTATTTGTCATCAATATTTCTGCATCTGAGAAGTATACATTCATGTCAGAAGCTCACATTTGAATTAGGTCTTTGAATTTGCAAAGTCTGATTTTTTTTTCATTTCTTTGTATGTTCTAGATATTAGTCCTTTGTCTGAGTGACAATTGGCTACATTTCCCACTCCAGGTTGTCTTTTCACTCTATTGGTGATTTCTTTTGTTCTATGAGAGTTTTTAACAATATCCCATTTGTTGACTCCTTGTAATATTTTCCTTGTGGTCTGGGTTTTGTCCATCAAGTCTTTGCATACAGCTATGTCTTTGAGATTTCTACCCATTTCTCTTCCAGTAAATTTAGTGTTTCTGTTGTACTTTATTTTATTTATTTAGGTGCCATGTATCTAACTTACAACCTCACACTTGCTAGGCAGGCAATGTGGAGCTGAGCTATATCCCTGAGAGTGTTTCTATTTTAATTTTTAGCTCTTTGATCCATTTTACCTTGAGTTTAATGGCTCTAATTTTAGTCTTTGATATGTGGAAAGCCAGTTTTTCTAGTAACATTTTATTAAAGAGACTATCTTTCTTCCAGTGAATAAGTTTGGCTCCTTTGTCAAAGATAGGTTGGCTGATTATGTTCTGGGTTACCTTTGCATCTCTTACTCCATTCCAATGATCCTAAGACCTGTTTTTGCAAATACCATGCATTGCCTTCATTGCCCAGAATTGCTTTTGCTATGCTATCACTTCTGGATCCAAATGAATTTTAAGACTGTTTTCTCTAGATCTGTGAGGTACAATAATAGTATTTTGATTGAGATTGCAAGAAATTTGAATAGAAATGTTTGAAGTATGGCCACTTTCACTATGCTGTTTCTTTCTATCCAAGAGCAAGGGAAATCTATTTTCTGATATTCTCTTCAATCTCTTTCATTAGGAACTGTCATCTTCACTGTATAGAACTTTTATATCTTTTATTAGATTTATTCATATTTCAATTTTTAGATACTCTTGTGAAGGGTGTGCTTTCCATAATTTCTCTCTCCATGCAACATCAGACTCCTCTCACAGGCCCTACAGTCCTTGGGTAATGTAGTAAGGGTGGGTGTGAGTTCTTAGTTTCCTTATTTACTGTTTTTTTAATCATTTTCAATTTGAAAGCTTTTAAAAAATTATAATAGATAATTACTCTTCACAAGTAAAAATGTGTTTGTTTGTTTATTTATTTATTTTATTTGATATTGGAACTGAGAATTACACTCAGGTCCTCACACTTGCCAGGAAGGCTCTGTGCTGCTGAGCTACATCCCCTGAACAAGGAGCATGATTTTAAAGGTCTGCATCATAGTATTTTCTGAGCTGTTGTATGACTAAAAATGCTGGAAGCTTGCTCCACACAGTTGCTAGGTAACCGTTCTTAGAAAAGCAGTAAACAGTGACACGTGCAGTAGACCAATACCGTCCTGGGTTTTAATTTACAGAAATAAATCATTCTTTGGATGAGATCAAATGAACAACAGCATAAGTTAGTGTTGCTTTTAAAAATGGATGTTATTTATTTTATTTTATGGAGAAATCTATCACATACATTGAGGAAATTATTATTATTATTATTATTATTATTTTTTTTTTTTTTGCGGAACTGGGGATTGAACTCAGGCCCTTGCAC
>NDGN011550522.1:0-10300 GCA_002564285.1 Tympanoctomys barrerae | reverse complement strand
CCCCAGCACCACATGCCAGCCAGCCCCGCCCCCCTGGTGGGCGGAGCTGGCCACACACACACAAGCACACACACACAATAAATAATAAATAAATAAATAATTTTAAAAAAGAATAAAGTAGGAATGTATCTTTTTAAAAAATAAAATACAAAGCAGAGAACTAGTGATTACTACCCTATACAGTACTTGAATTGAAGAAACAATGTATTTAAAGTCACATGAGTTTGAATCCCTTGTCTTTAAGAAAATGAAACTTTGGGAAACTATGCCTAATACCACATTAGGTAAAGAAGCATGGTTATTTTTAACTATGACATAAGACTGTCATTGTTATATAACTAATAATACTAAATGTACTTGAAATATTCTGAGAGTATATCTCAGCAAATTCTAACAACACACATAGTAAAGGTACTAAATTAGGTGATGATTATGTTAATTAAGTTATGTTCATCATTGCATAAAATATGTGCATGAAACTGTCATTTGTGCAGCTAAATTCATATGTAAATTACATATAATGAAGCTACAAAAATGTTGCTTGCTTCAGATAAAAATAGTTCAGGAAATCACACCATGAAGTCATGTACTAAGTAAAGTTTCCTATTTATAAAAATAAGTAAATGGAAAAACTGCATTGGCATGAACTTAGACATTTTCTTTACCAAAGAAAGCAAATGCTATGAGTGGTGTGATCTTTTCAGGCAAGCAACAATACATATCCAAATACGGGACTGTTGCATATAATCCTTATGCTTCTCAATGGCAATACGATTACTCAAAAAAATGGCAATAGAAGTGTTATGGTTTGTATCTAGATATCCTCCCCCACAACACTTCATGCAGTTTTAGATCAGGTTGTCTTCAGAAGTGGCTTAAACTACAGTGTTGCAGTGATTCATGCTGCAATGCTAAGATCAATTTTGTTGGGATTGTGGGTAGGTAACTGCCTGATCAGTCTATTGGTTGGTTTCACACCACACTAACCCTGGTAACCTGGACACGATATAGAGGATGGAAGGAGGACTATTTCTGCTTCTTTGTTGATTTTGTTGTCTTCTACCTCTCTGAACGATTTCTCCTCTAGCATGCCACTCTGCTAAGCCACCCTTCCTTGAAGCCAGCCATGTATGGACTGAAACATCTACAAGCTGTATGCTTAATAAGCATATCTTGTGTCAACAGTGAGAGAAAAGTAATTAACACAGATTGGGTACCTGAGAAATATATCATTAATATAACGTAACATGGCCATATGGCTCTAAGTCTATCCAACTGGCTTGTTAGGAAAGAGTTAGTAATGGTTCAGAGGTGTCAACTGAAAAAGTAGAGCTGAAATGCCTTAAACTGTGCTGTACCAGAGAGTCTTGTCACAGTTCAGAAGACCATAAGGTGATAAAAGTCCTGCCGATAAAGTCCATGGTCAGGGAGCTTCTGCTGGGAAGAAAGACTGCTTTGGCCATTGGGCTCTAGAGGATGTGTGCTCTGCCTTGGCTGAAAGTTTTTCTGAATTTTTCTCCTGTCAAGAGACATTTCCTGAAACTAACATTAAGCGCATTAGACTAATTAATCATGTAGGAGAAGTTCCAAGCCAGTCTAATGCTGAAGCAGAGGTGTAGATCCTGGTAGGAGATTTTAGACAGATTTATGATGAGACTCAAGAGGAAAGCATCCAGCAGAATGATTTAAAATGTTTTGAGTTTGGCTAAAAAGAACCTGGAGTAGCATTGCAGCCTGCAAAGACAGATCAGAGGAGATCTTGACTACTGAGAAGCAACCAGAGAATATAAAAGATGGCCGTAGAATGCCAAAAAAAAAAAAAAAATCAGCAGGACTCCACCATTTTCAGCCCTAACACTGTAAATGTAAGACTCCTCTGAGAAGAGGACTGCAGGTACCATCTTCCAGAATCCTTGTGGCCTCTGGCAATTGTTTCTCAGGATCTGGCTCCTAGATACTAGACTCCTAGGCACTGGAATCCTAGGCACTAGACTCCTGCAGCCAAGTAAGTAGGAAGTTTAGCTACTATTCTGGCTGGTTGCAGACCTTAAAATTATCCACAGGGTGCTGGGTTTAGCTGCATAGAAAATTCAAGAGTAGTGGTGCAAGAAGTCTTCCTCACAGATTTAAGAAGGCCTTAGAGGCCAGGCAGTGAGCCCCTGAGAGAGCAGCAGTGTGTGAAGCTGTGTAAAGTTGAAGGTACAGTAGAGGATTCAAGAGTTTGGGGAAGCCAGGAGTATGAATCATTTGAAGAAAACTGCAAAAAGGGAGCAGTGCCTACCCAGGAGTGAAGCTTTGGGAGCTACCAAAACAAGAAGTGCTGTAAGGATGGGACCATTCAAGCCCTTTACAGTTCACAATTTGCCACAGATTCCTCTTGGATGCTATACATGAAACTACATGGTTTAATGTTTGCCCTGTTGGATTTTGAACTTCCTTTGATCCTATTCTTTTGTAATCTTCTATACATATGATTTGGAAAGATAATGTTTATCTTGTACCACTAGATGCTGGAGGTATTTAATTTTTTCCCATGTGTACAGAGACTCACAGTTAAAAGTTGCCTTAAAGGCACAGAAGACACTTTGGACTTCAGCTTGTCAGCAATGTTGAAACTGTTAGGACTTTCAGCAACTCTTGGAGCTGTACTAAATGCCTTTAGTGTGAAGAAATGTTCATGAGTCTCTGAAAGGACAGGGACAGAATGCTATGGTTTGTGTTAGATATCCCACCACATTATTGTGTACTTTCAGATGGGAATTTTTGAAGGTGGCTGTATCTAGAGTTTGTTATTGATTCACGGTGCAGTGCTCAGATGAAGAGTGCTGTGCATGGTTAAGGCTAGGTGGTTTACTAAATCAGTCCACTGATTGGCTTGGCACCACCTTAATCCAAGTACCTAGGATACAATATCAGGGGCAGAAAGAGGCTGATTAAGATTCTTTGTTACTTTTCCTACCTTGTTGGTTTCAAGAACTATACCCTGTGATGCCTTTCTGCTGAACCACCCTAATTCGGAGCCAGCTTGTTATGGACTAAAACCTCTATAAACTTAAGCTAAATACACTTTTGCACTTTAACTTTCAGTGTCTGGTATTCTTTCTCAAGGGCAAGAGAAAAGTCAGTAAGACAAACATACATATGGAATTTAGATGATACTAAATCCCATATAGACACACTTCATGTATTCATCCTAATATAGTTAAATATTTTGTCCTTTGATCCAATTATTTTTATATAAAACATTGTAAGGCTTGTTATTTTATTTAAATTTTATGTTCAAATCAAAATATTTATGATTCTATACATTAATTTCGGTAAAATTAATATGGTAACTAAACCTGTTATAATGCATGATTTATTAAGGTCTCTAAAAATTTTTATCTGGGATGGGTGGTAGACACCTGTAATCCCAGCACTCAGAAAGCTGCAGCAGGAGGACTGTTGTGAGCCTGAGCTACAAAATGAGCTCAGTGCCATCCTGAACTGCAAGCATAGCCTGAATATCTCAAAAATATATTTCAGCAGTATTTAGTGTTCATTATATTCATATGCGTAAACTTTCTCTTAAGTATTTCATATGGTGACAATTATAAAGGTATTTAATTTAAATTTCTAATTTATCATTACAAGTGTAGGACTATAAAACCTATCTTTTTCCTAAATAATTTACTAATTATACTAGTTTTGTTACATTCAGTAAAGTTTTTAAAGAAATGTCCATTAAAACTGTGAAAGAAGACTTTTTTTTCTTAACTCTTTCCATTCCAGTGGATTTGTTTTATTTATTTTTCCTTCCTTGTCATATGAGACCATCTAAACAAAGATGAACAGTAGTAAGAGTAGCCACGTAAGAGTTTTTCTCAATAATAAGTTTCCACCTTATAAATAGAATCTTTACACAAAATAAATTATAATATTCATTTCATTTTACTTCTACCATGCACAGGTTTTTAATGAAGAATGCATACAGATGTATTAAAAATAAAATGTCCTTTATACACCTATTGATATGGTTCTGTAGTGTTTTTTAATTTCCTGTACAAATATGATGAATTTAATCTGTTCTTTAAATGTACTTAGACCTGAGATAAACATCACTTGGTAAAAATGTACTATTTCTATATATCAATTAATGTTATTTGCTGAAGATTATTGTGTTTTGTTTGATAAGTATTATTTTTAATTTTGTTTCTTATATCTTTGGCCTAATCAAATACAGCTGGTTTCATAAATCAGAAGAAAATTATTCCCTATTCTATTTTCTTTGAAGTGAATTTATATAGAAAAGATTTAATTTCTTCCTAAATAACTGTCAATTAGAATTTCCTGTTTATTAAAATATCTAGTGATTTTTTTATTTGATACTAGCCAATGTGAATGTACTTTGTACAATGCTTAGGTAAAAATCCTTTTTTAAGAATTAGTTTGAAAAAAAAAAGAATTAGTTTGACAATTAAGACTTTGGTTTGGCTTGCTTTGGTTTGGTTGTCATAGAGAATGAAGCCAGAAGTGTCTCCCACTAAGTAAAGTTCCCAGTACACCTTATATTTTATGTTGAGACAAGTTCTCACTGAATTGCTGAGACTCATCTCCTGCCTCAGGCTCTCAAGTAGCTGGGCTTGTGTGAACCATCACATCTGGCTAAAGCATGGTTGCTTGTTTTATTTTCTGTCTTATAAAGCTTTTTAAAGGCAGTCTTAGAAAATTTTAAGATGATCTCTAATATTTTTTGCTTCTGGTGTACACATCTTGTACAATACTCTCATGTGTCTAATGCACATAAACATGATGTAACTCTACTCATAATTAAGTTAGACAGTGTATAACAAAGATGAGTCTGTTTGTTTGGAAATGATAGAAAAAGAGATTATCTTAATGGGTTTTGACCTTAAAAGAAGAAATTATCTTCTTGGAAGGAATGGGTAAACTTCCATCTTGTTGGCTTTGAAGAAAGAGGTGAATGTCTTGTAGAAAGAGCTTCAGGGGAAGAGCAACCTCTATAAGCAAGAATCTTAGTTTAACATCAATTGGGAGATGAAACCTCCTAAAGATAGGAATTTGGGAGAAGAACCCTATCCTCAGTGGAGATTATAAAATCATGGGATGTCTTCAACTACTGACTGTTGAGGTCCTAACCAGAGGACCCAAACATCTGATTACTGAATTTTAGACCCACAGAACCTAAGCAATGGTCATCTCTTTTATATCAAGTGAAAATTAATTCTTATGTATTTAGAATAATCTCCATTCTGGAAATAGTTCAATCTTACTAGCAAAGCATATCTCTTCTAATATTTCAAATGCCTCTGCTCATCAGTAATATCTCCTCACTACATCTGTTCAACTGAAAGGCTTCTCAACTACATTTGTCCTCTGAGGATTATTCTGCTTGTGATTCCTTGCTTGTTTTTAGCCTGGCATTCAAATTTTCTCTTTATGCATCTGTAGCTTGTGACTCAGAAGAAATTATAGTAAAACACTTTGATTTCTGGAGGTTGAATGCATTTCACCTCCCACTCTACAGTTTTTTCCTCATGTGTTTGAATATGATCAAATATTAATGAATGTGTGTTAAATATTCATATATTCTGGTATATTTTTAATTTATTAAAATATTACCTGTAAGCATTCTTAATGGGTATTTTTAGTTTTCACATTTTATACTTTATAGTATAGCATTAAAATACAATGAGTCAAGCATTATACTGTCAGTAGAGATAATATTCATAAGAAACTCCTATGCTACTGTAAAACAGCTATTTGAGTACCTATAAACCAAATAGCTAGAAAAAATGTTATCAGAGTATGTAGAAAAGATAAACATTAAGAAGATAAACTGAAATAATGTCATACTTTTCTTTTGCTTTCATAGTCAATTGATTATTAAGTCTGCAGAATATATATAAAGTGTTTCATGAATGTGTTGTCACTTTCCATTTCCATTATCACTATCCTAGTTCAGTTTTTCAGTATCTCTCACTTTAACGACTTATAACAGCTTCCCAAATAATCACCCCCTTTCTAGAGGAAGAGAATTTGCTTTCCCTTTCCTCTGTACTCAATATTGTCCCAGTTAATTTGCTAACTAGATAAAACTTACAGTTTCATCTGAAACACAGTAGCCTTTCATGGCTTGTCCAACAAAATTCTAATACTTTAGTAAAACATAAATGTATTCACACACATGTACATTTTTGTATTTCTATGTATATGTACATTATAAAGTGACAAAGCAGCATTACTGAAGGCAATGATAAACAAATGACTCATTGTAATAACTGTTATCTTTAGTTCCTAGCCATCCTGTTATTAAGAAATCACCTTCTTAAGTATAAAATTTGCATTTTAAGAGAAATTCACTTAAAACTGTTTCATGATGAGGAAATCCTAAATGTGCATCAGATTGACTAAAATCACCAAGCAACATCTATCCAAGCTAGAACCTCTGGAATTGTGTGTAATTTTGGTATATAGTGAGGGTGACAATGACAAGAATAAGAGGATGACAAGCTGAAAACAATCTCTATGTAGAAGGAAGAGTTGGACCTCTTGACTTGACAGTGTGTAAAAGTGTACTGCCTGGATCATTCTCAAAAGTTCTGAGTAAAATAGGGCTGGTGAGAAAGCTCAGCAGATGAAGCACCTGCTTAGGCAAGCGCAAAGCCTGGGATTTAGTTCCCAATACCACATGCTATGCCAGCCCTGCCCCCGGGTGTGCTGAGCCAGCCACTGTGTCTGGGTGGTGCATACCTGTAATCACAACACTGGGGAGACTGAAACAGGAGGATTACTACAAGTTAGAGTAAAACCCTACACCAAATACATTAAAAATATCTTTTTTCAAAGTTCTGAGTAAAGTAAATAAGAAAAGCAGCCACACAAATAGACTTTCTTCTTCATCAGCGTATCACCAGACCTAGAACATTAACTGCTCACAAGGCTTGGGGTGAGAAGAGACACACCTAGTCTCCTCCACAAAACGTTCACATCAACGATCTGTTCCATAGCCCATATTGCATATGCCTGGTTTGTGATCAAATAGGCTGACATTTTGCAAATAAAATGAATATTCTATGCTTTTCAGTACCGTGAAGGTGAGAGAAACAACGAAGCAGAGTGTGAAGACACTCTGAGTTCATTAAATACATGTGCCCGGCCAGGCTGAAACTCTCATATGTGAGGTCAAGTTAATCAGTGTCACAGAGAATAACCAGGGCAGAAAACTGAACTATATAATTGGAACTCAAATTAGAATTTTAAAGGTTGGCAGGATGAAAGAAAAACAAATTTTTTTAATGCTACAAAAAATATTGATTTAAATCAATTTTTAAAAAGAGTGTAATCTAAGTAATATTACATATTTGAAGTAAAACACAATCTTGTTTAGACAAAAGCAACCACGCTAACATAAGACATTAACATTAGAGGAAGTACAAAGGATGTACGGAACACTCGGTGGTCTTTATCCTACTCTTCTGTAAATCTAAAGGTATATTAATTAAAACAAAGGAAAGGATAGGATAATTGAAATGCAACTGTTTTAATACCGAATTTAAAAATTTAAAGTACATTTTGAGGACAACTGACAATATTTTAATATGAACTAGGTTTGTAGAATTACTATTCACCTATTTAGGAATAACAGTGATAGTATGGTCACTGAATAGAATTTTCATATTTTCAGGAGAAACATGCTAAAGGAAACAGATAGGTATAGAGAGAGTAAATTATTATGGAAACATTTTAACAGCTGTTGAATACAGGTAGAAGAAATACATTCTTTTCATTGCTTTAAAATTATAAATTATTTTGTTTGTCTAAAAGATACCTAGAAAAGAGAGAAAAAAACTAAAGTCTTCCCAGTAGTGTTGGAATACAACATGATCTCATGGTAAGTGGTTGGTAATGATCTGCACACTAACATAAAACTAAAAAAAAAAAAAAAATCCATTATACAATTGCAAATTTTAAAAATTTTGGTGTTTTACATTTTGAAATACAGAAATTTAAACCATTATATACTTAAGTAGGTTGTAAGAATGAAATTTGTGAAGATGTCCTTGTGGGTGGTGTATGGGAAACAGAGCAGCCATTCAGCATGAAAACTCACACGGCACCATTTGGTGAGTCAAGCCAGCACATCCATATGTTATTTAGAAACAGCTAAGATAATTTCCAATATTTATATGGCTTGGAAATATTCTCACATTCGTTTTGGGGGGTAGGAAAAAGTGAGGCTTTGAAATCTTTGGTATTTCAGTAAAAATTAGTGGTGACTAAGCTGAGGCAAAAACATCACTTTTTGATCAAATCATTTCTCCTCAGTGTGTGTGTGTGTGTGTGTGTGTGTGTGTGTTAAATTAAAGTTTCTGTAATTGTAGTCAGGATATGTACATAAGAATATATATGCTTTATAATTATTGATAACACTGCTATATATATATTTTAAATTCTATTGTAATTAACTTTAATTACTGGAAGAATTACCTTTAGAGGTCTAAGATAATGATCCACTCTATCTAAGCATGTTTTGATTATGCAATAAAAACTACTACATTCAGTAACACTTCGTTATGGAAATATATTCCTTTAATTCATGTAAAATAATAAAATTTTGTTATGTACATAATAAAAACATGTAAAATAAAACCCATAGATAATTCAAAATTTCACTTCCTAATAGATCTTTTTTTTTCAGAACCGGAGATTGAACCCATACCCTTGCACTTGCCAGGGAAGTGCTTATTCTACTGAGCCATCTCCCCAGCCCCCCAATAGATCTTTATGTCCTTTACATTTACTTGTGAATGAAAATTTACAAACTGATGTTTATACCTTCCTATATTAGTACAATGAAGTCAGAAAATTTCAGATGACCCAAAAACTGGAATAAGATTAACTGAATAAAGAAACCAAATATTCAAAGAGGATATAATCCTGTACTTATAAGATGGTAATAGAAGATTAATTAGTCTAAATTTAGCTATTAGTTTACTTATATGACATGAAATCACCTCCCACTGATTTTCTGGGTAACTTCCTCTTAATACGAGAAAAATAGCAGACTTTTATTTAGGTGAAATTTATTAATTAGAAAGCACAGCTTATTCTTCCATTTCTTTAAGGTTTTTTGAGCCTTTTCTATTCTTAGTAAAATATACACTTTTATTTTTCTATGTTGGTGCGCATTGTGTGTAGGTGTTTGAGTGCCCTTAATAATTTTTTGAAAGGAAGGGTGGAAAAGCAATATAGGCATAATTTCAATGAATTTCAAGCTACAAGAAACATGTGTAAAAACTGAACTAACTTTTTTGCCTTCATTATCATGGTTTTGGAATGAATTGTAACTGTTTATGATGACGTCAACATAATTATTTCTATTTACATTATATATTAATCTTGAAGAGATTTTACTAGAATTATTTAACCCCTCCCAAGTTTGCCAGAGAATATAAGATGTTCTACAACTATATTTTATGTTAATCTTAGCTAAGTGACAACTGCTATTACTTCTGTCATATATTTCAAGACTAAATGCCACTTCTGAGGAAAATATAGCATTGAGAAAAATATTTCTCCCTGGAAAAATTTGTCATAACCAATGCTGTATTATTATTTTACTTTTGAATTATAATGTTGAAAAAAAATCTACAATAAAGAAATATGTATAAACAATAATAATGTAAAAGAGTGTTATTATCTATATTCAACAAAGGTCTTCTATCTAGAACACATAAAGAATTTAAAGAAAATCAGGCCCCCGCAAATTCAAAGACCCAATCCAAAAGTGGGTATCAGAAATGAAATACTTTTCTCGGAAGAAGAAATACAAATGACAAGTAAATATATGACAAAATGTTCACCATCACTGATCATTTGAGAAATACAAATTAAAACAACAGTTTGATTCCATTTCACCACAGAAAAATGGCTAACATCAAGAAGTCAGCCGATAACAAATGCTGGAGAGGCTGTGGAGGAAACGGAGCCCTTCTCCACTGTTGGTGGAAGTGCGGGCTGGCACAACCACTAGGGAAATCAGTGTGGAGATTCCTGAAAAAGCTAGGATTGGAGATGCCATTCAAGCCAGCTATTCCCCTTTGGGCTATTTTTCCAGAACTGACAACCTCATACCACAGTGATATAGGTGCACCCATGTTGACGGCACGACAATTTGTCATAGCTAAATCCTAGAAGTAACCCAGGTGCTCATCAACTGAGGAATGGACAAAGCAGATGTGATATTTTTACACAATGGAGTATTATTCAGCTATAAAACAGGATAAATTTGAGTCTT
>NDGN011550517.1:7108-27614 GCA_002564285.1 Tympanoctomys barrerae | reverse complement strand
GGTGATAGTCTTTGAAGGTGGTGTGTGTGTTTCCCTGGTAACCTATACCTGCTGCTCTTTAATATGAGCCCGGTGGAGACAGGACAGTAGAGCTAATGCTCCGCACCACCAGCTGGGATCCATCCTTGAGATAGAGGCTGTGACTTCCTGGGGCTTGAAAGACTACATCAAAGCTGAAGCTCCAGACTTACCAAAACATTAGATACTATATAATGCAGATTACTCTCTCTGCATATCCTCTCTGCATATGGCAGAGGTTAATTTAGGCCAATCACGTAGCTTAACTCATAGTAGTCTTCTTCCCACAATTCTCGGTCAATCCTCCTCAAGCCACTCCTCCACTGAATAAAACCAGGTGAGATCCTGGGTCGCTCTCTTGGTTCCGGAAAGCCATCTTCATGGCTGGATTTAGAGTCCCTTGACTCCCCAATGACTGAAAATATAACTTAGTGTCTTTATTTTCGCCATGCGTTGCATTGTAAGTGGTAGATTGGAATCAACTTGATGAGATTCCAACAATGTAACTTTAGGATTATAAATATTGGCTTCTTGGATGGAGACGAGGATCTAGAAGTGTCTCCTACATCCAGGACTAGAGTCCTGCCACAGGAAGCCTGCTCAGGCTGCCATCTATCAAAGATTCCTCTCAGGATGGGCTTTATATTTTGTTGTATTTGAGAAAGAGTCTGAATATGGAACCTTTGCTGGTTTCAACTTGTGATACTTCTGTCTCAGCCTCCCTGGTGCTGGGATTTTGGACCACCACACCTATCATCTTGGCCTTTGTATGGGGTGGGGAGGGAGCTACAGAAAGACCCTAACAGTAATGGCTGGACTGATCCCAGGCCTGGTCACTACTTGCATGCCCATTACCATTTCTGAAGGGCCTTAAAACAGCTTGTGGCAAACAAACAACCCAAGACAATATCAATTTATTGAACATCTCTTCTATTTATTTGAATGGCTTTTAAGACGTAGAAGCCCTCAGACACATAGGAGGAGTGCAGGGGATCCACACTGACCAGCATGTAGCAGCCTGTATCCTGTGCCCAGGTAAATGCTGTGAGGGGTGAGAGAGTTGGAGGCCCCAGGATGCTGGGGGGCGGGGCAAGGTTGGGAAAAGCACACACTTATCTCAGGTGAGGACAGCCACAGAGATGAGGAAGCACATGTTCTGCCCCTTCATGGAGGCACTTAGGAGGCTCATAGGAAACAGCAAGCAGAGGGATCAAGGGAGGAGGAAGACAGCAGGAAATGAACGGCAGGAGGCAAAGGGCTGCTGCAGGGAGAGACGAGTACATGGTGTGTGAAGGATTCTTTTTTTTTGAGGCAGGGTCTTGATAGTTCAGGCTGGCTTTGAGCTCACTTTGTAGCCCAGGCTGGCCTCAAACTTGCAACAATCCTCTTGCCTCAGCCTCCCAAGAGATGGGATTACAGGTATGCACCACATAAGGCTTCCTTCTTAATCGTACTGTAAACTGGGGTTACTGAGACACTTTTCAGCGGCAACCAGGAATTAAGGATATGGGTATATTAAGTTAATAAAGAAGTTTGTGCTACACAGTTTAAAGCTCAAGAGTTGAACTATGTCATTGCCAAAGTCTCTGGGAGACTTCAAATCATGATTGTGAGGGTGATGTTCTCTCACTCAGTTATTTAGGTCTAAAAATCTCAAGTTACTGGGTGGGCCTGGGCTAGTGGGTGCAAACTAGAGATTTGAGGGCCAGATTTAGCTTACAAGATATGTTGTCTTTGGCTGGCACTATGTTTTCAAGTTCTGAAAGAGTTGCCAACATATGAAAATCCAGATCTAACCTCTTATGAAAAACTGATTAGAACGTCTGGCTATCTTGCCTACATTGCCATGCGGCAGCAGTGTGTCACATGCTGGCATTGTCTATCTTGCCAAAGACCCTGCTGATTCCCTTCACTCATTTCTGTTTCCTGCCTGGACCTTGTAGGCTTTAGAGTTTGTGATCCACAGTCTGTGTAACCTCAGTGGTTTTCTACTGGTAGCAACTACGACTCCAGCCTCGACCTTTTTCCCTAACTCACTGGCAGGCTGCCCACAAAGCACATCCACACCAGGCCAGGAGTGCAGGAATCAGAGACCCTGCTCTGAAGAGCTTTGGTTTGCTTTGTGAGGCCTCCGACTTGGCAGAGATGAGTAATGGAAAGCTTCCCAGCCACATTTCCCTTGCATCCTGAAGTTCTCTGGGGGAATGGCCCATCAGGGAGACGCTTCCCAAGCAAGGTCAAGGGTAAGTCATTTCTGGCCAGATGACCTAGGCTGGGCTGGGCTGGGCTGGGGAAATAGGGAGAAAGGCCAACTTCCCAGTCAGGCTGTAAGACATGTCTAGGACATCTGTGTACAACTGGCAGATCCTACAGCTTTAGAAACCACCCAAGTCATTGTGTGAATGGGCTCCCGCTAGACACTCATGTGTGTGATCAGCCTCACACCTAGCACTATGAGGAGGACACAAGTTGAAGGCAATGAGGCAGGTATAATCAAGAGGGCTATCCTAGCTGATCCCACCCCTCCTTCCCAAGGCGGCAGAGGATAAGGATGAGAGAGGATTAAGAATCAAGACCTTGGCCAGACACTGGAAACTAGGGAGGAAGACTAAGTGAAATGGCCTCGGTGACCCCCAGGCTACAAGCATCCCTTGTCTGTGAGATGACGAGAAGAGCTGGCATCAGCCCCAGGCAGCAGGACTGGCCATGAGTTCTGTATGCGGAGCTCAAAGCCCTCAATGAACAGCACACACTTATAAGTGAGGAACACAAACACAGGTGTACACACACACACAGAGGTATCAATAGAGCTACCTGAGCCACTACACGTACCCACACAGACATCCATGCACAATTTTAATCCTCTTGTCACAGTGGTTATCAGTGACAACAATCAGCTCAGCACACAGTTATGTTTAGCAAACATTTTCAGAGCACCCGAGGTCCTTTATTGGCTGGTAAAAGTACTTGGCAGGGAGAGGCTCATTCAGCATCAAGTAGTTCTGGAGGATAGAAAAGTCAGTAGGAACACAAACCACCACCAACAGCCGGTGCTGGCCTGCAGTGCCACCTACTGGCAAAAGGAGTTTTTCACTTTCCTTCAAGGCTGCAAAATTTAAGACGCTGCTTCTCCGGCATCCACACAGTCTAGGGAAGCTGCCAACTGCAGGATGCCCTGTACTCCCCTCCACTGTTTTCCACTGGAGGCAGGAGAGATCCTAGCATCCTTAGAGTTGCACCACAGCATTAGAGAATGGGCATCCAGGGCCTTGCGTTCCTCCAGGAAAACAATTCCCAACACCAAGAGGGGGTGGCCCGGCAGGCTCCATCTCTCAGGCCTCCTTCAGCCAGCTGGTAGTGCTGCCTGAAATGCTGGCTGAGGACTCTGAAGCCAAGACTGGGCTTAGCAGAGAAGAATAGCATGGTAGAATAGTAACAGTACTGGAGCCATTGGCGGGACGGCTTCCACACTTGCCACCTCTGAGACAGATCATGGAACCTCTTGACCCACAATTCCTTTATGAGGATGTGCTTATGGATCACACCCACATGGCACAAGAAAACCACCACTCCCACTTTTACTGGCATTTGATCTTTCACTTGATCAGTAGCTTCTAAGCCAGACAAAGCCCGGCTAGGACCTCCTTCATGAAGAATTTGCTCTTGCTTTCAGAGAGCACACGAGGAGGACTTGTTAGATCTGAGCTGCTGAAGTCAATGCCTGGTATTTGGCTCTCTCCAAACTCATCCACCTGCCAGCACTCCTCGCTGCCCAAGAGGCCCACTGACGGATGAGCGAGGAACACAAAGCCACACTGAGCAGACACTAGAAGTCAGCAGAGCTCGCCCCTGGCCAAGGCTCCTGCTCCCTGGCCCCTGCCCCGTGAGCTGTCAGCTTCTCAGTTGGGCTCAAGTCAAGTCCATGCATCAATTAACAAATAACAATAGGCTACGAGCCACCAGAAACAGTCAAAACTTGGAATCTTATTCAAGTTAATTCATTTTTATTTTTGAGACAGGATCTTGCTCCATTGCCTACGCTGTTCCCAAACCTGTGGTCTTTCTGCCCCAGCCTGCTGGAGTAACTGGGATTATAGGGGACTATGGTTTGGAATCTGAAACGCTCAAATGTCAAACAAGGCTTAGCAGGCACAGAGCCTCCCTGCCCTGCCAGCATTGGAGTTGACTCCTGGCCTCAGAGTTTAGGTGGGTGTGACCTGATTCACCCCACTAAGGTGTGAGCCAAGGATGTTTGCCTTAGCCCAGGGTCAGAAAACTTTTTCTGGGAAGGACCAGAAAAAATAGTTTGGCCTTGCAGTCTCTTGGAATCATTCAACTCTGCTGCAGTAGTTCAAAAGCAGCAGATCGAACACATGTGAACTCAGGCCGGGGTTATAGCTCAGTCGCACAGTGCCTGTCTGGCAAGTACAAGGTCCTGAGTTCTGTTCCAAGTACCCCCCCCAAAAGACCTCAAAACATGTGAACTCATGGAGACAGTGTGTTAGGAAATAGAATAATCTAGGTGCAATAGCAAATACCCTTAATCCCAGCACCCAGAAGTCAGAGAGAACTTGAGTTCAGCTCCCTCCTGGAATACACAGTGAGCTTCTGTCTCAGAAGTAAACAAATAGCCAGGCATGTGAGGTTGATGCAGTAGGGTCACCACAAGTTTGAGGCCAGCCTGGGCTACATAGTGAGTTTAAATCCAGCCTGAACCACATGGAGAGACCCTTTTTCAAAAACAAAACACAATGCTCCCAATCAAGCAAAACAAAACAAAAGTAGGCGGTACGTCAGGTTTCACTTAAGGCTTTCTAGTTTGCCAATCTCACATTAGCTCAAGTCAGGGGTTTTCAAACTGGGTTCCACAGATTTTGGGCTTATTGAGAAGTACTTCAGGGAGTCTGCAAATAGTTGGCTTTAATTTAAGTTGCTCTTAGTTAGTTAGGATGCTACCACCAAAGTGTCCCCATCAGAACATATTTCATCCAGCATTTCAACACTCATGTGTACTGTGGAAAGCCTGGTCATAGCATCAGATAGACCCACCTAAGAGTCCCCCCAGCACCACCACTTCCTAGCTGGGTGGCTTTGGACAAAGTACTTGAACTCCCCAAGCCAGCATGGTGTTATGGCATAAGAGTAGACACAGGCCAAGGTGCTGGAAGACAGAACAGTCACAGTGGAGGGACCAGGGCAGCAGGGCTCACGAGGGCCAGTCAAGGCAGGGCTAATGACCAACCACGGTGGAGGCATTTCTTATGCAACTGTTTTCATAGCATGGGTCTATACCAACTGCCAATCGTTAAAATGTTGAATCCATCTTGGACTTGAGTTTCTTGCTGGTTTTTGTTTTTATTTTTTTGGTTTCTTTGGCAGTTCTCCCATTGCTCTGACTGGGCTCTTGGATAGGGCAGGGGGCTGTTTTGTAATGATCTGAACGGTCTCAGTGCTTAATAACAGGGCTTTTGTTCTTCTGGTAGTTCTTCTAGTCTGGGACTTTGATGGCAAGCATTTCCTGTGACAGGTGTCCTGTAGGACCTGGTGCTTTCCGCTAAATGGGTCTGGTGTGCTAGGAGCTGTGGCCCCTCTGCTCCAAGGATGCAGTCTGAGATGGGGTTCTGGGCTTTGGTGCTCATCTGGATTTTTAATTTCCCAGGGCCACAGAGCCTCTCCTTGGCACCTGAGACCAACAGAAGGCCTGTCTGCCTGCCTCCAGGATGTCTAGCTTTTTATGCCAGTTTTTGAAAGCTGCTTTCCAGGCTTGAGTTGTTCATCTGTAATTTCCATAATAGAATTTGGATCTTTAGTGTCTCCCTGCTGCCCAGGGCTGTCTATATCCATTAATGGTGGCTCCAGTGAAATCCACAGCCTTCACTGTGCCTTATCTTTCTGTTTCCAACATCATATATTCCTGCTTCCTGAGCAACCTGAAAGGCTCTATGGTGATCATCCCTAGGCCCAGTGGGCTGGGCCTCACAAGTCCCAGGATCCTTGGAGTTCTTATTTTAATGAGGTGATAGCTGGACCTCAGAATGCATAGGTCCACTCTGTGATCCTGGGCTGTGCCTGGCCTTGTGAGTTTCTTGCAGCCATTGGTTTGTAAGCCCTAGAGGCTCCTCCAAGGGGCTACCTGCAAAGCTGCATCAGGGAGAACATAGCTCTTACGTGGTCCTAGAAAGAGGAAAAAGATCCTGAGGCTGAGCTCTCTCTCTCTCCTCTCTCTCTCTCCCCCCCCTCCCATTTCTCTATTCCTTACTCCTTCCGTCCCTCTCCCACTTGGCATCCCCTTGCAGTTATTCTTAAGTTTCACAGTATCTTGGGCTGAGTGCTCAGGAGGACAGGGCTGAGCTGTCTGGGTCACCCTTCACCCCATGTTTCTAGGTGCCATCTCTCTGATGGTGTCCTTAGCTTTCTTTACAAGGTGCTTGCTCACAGCTGGGATGTTTTCAGGAGCTGGGCAACTGGTGTACAGACAGGTGTCTTCCCGTCCCTTCTTGGTCTTCCTATGGAACCAGCCATCATGCCTCTACCCTCCCTCTCAAAGAGTCAGAGCTGCTCAGCAAGGGGAAATCTAGTCCATCAGGACATCAGAGTGCTTCCTAGGGACTGTGGAAGAAGGTGCTCCTGTAAGAGTGGAGGAGGGTATTTCATCCCAGAATTCCAGTGACAGAGAGCTCATTGTCGCCATGGTGGCTCTGACTCTACCCACAGCAGAAAAATTTTGCTACTGTGCTCAGCAACTTCTGTTTGAGCCATCAGTGTCTCGCTCTCCTTGGTCTCAGATCAGGTTTCCTGACACTTCCCACTTCAGCCAAGGCATGCCTTACCCCTGGGCTCAGGTTGGACAACCACCCATTCATATACTGAGCCTTCTCCCCTTGCATGTCTGGGGTTGCAGATTCTCCCATCTTTCTCAGAGCTGCCTAAGAGCACAGCAGGATGCCATGACTGGAGCTTTGAGAGCCGAAGCGGAGGTTGGCTGGCAGAACAACTGAACTTTGGCTAGAAGCTGAGGCAAAGGGAAATGCTGCACTGGCAGCCACAGAAACTCCTCGCCAGGAACAACCTGCAATGCCTCCTCCTGGCAGAAGGAGAGTTTGCATGAAGGCTACATCACTCTCTTGGCTCTTCTTGGCAAACCTTGCACCTGGCCACTGAATCCTGATTGCACAGAACGTAGATAGGTCATTTTGCCCCAGTGGTTTGCAAATATAGAGTTATAGATAAGTGCTTGCCCATTTGACAAAGGCCCCTGGACTGAGGGGCGAGTGGGGCTGAAATCTGCCTGTTCCTTGGTGTGAGGCTGTGTAACCCAGATGGGACTGGGTCAGGCCAGAAGAAGGGCATCTCTGCCCTGAGAAGCGTCCCGTCTGTAATGTGCACAGCTGCATGCAGACAGCAGCCCTGCACAGAATGCCTCCTTCAAAAGCCAAGCTGCCTTATAAAACTCAAGCATTGCTGGCTAATGGAGAGTCTGAAAACTACCTAAAACACGAGGAAACTGAGGCCCATGAAGGGGAGATAAACAAAATCATGCTGTTCGTGTTAGGGCAGAGCTTGGACATCAGACTCGTACTTTCTCACAGCAGTGTTCCTTGAGCTACACCGAGCAAGTTTCTATCCCAAGCTTCTTCGAGGCATCTTCTTTTTTTTTAGGTTTCTTGGACCCTCCTGCCCTCAGTCCCAGCAACTTCTGCCTGAAATGCACTACTCCACACTGTCTTGGCCAGGATGATGGCACAGTGTTTACCCAAAAGGAGGGACAGTGAGAATGCTGGCCCAATCCGTGGAATTTCCTTCGAAAATCTCATTCAGAGGGATGAGAGCAGACATGCAGGAGGGCAGGACAGTAGCTGAGTACAGCTCAGCTACTGTGCAGATGGAACCGGCTTTGTGGGTGCAGTTCGCAGGGGGTTCTGTGCCACACCGTAAGGCACATGTGCAGCTACCGTGCCCATCTCCTGAGCGCCCGCCACGTGGAACATCTGGTCATCAAAGAAGATGTGTGGGCGGATCTTCTCAAGCAGGGGGCCCTTGGGCGCTCCAGCTAGGAACAAGGCCTCATCTGTCTCCAGGCCCCAGCTGCGCAGGGTCTTGAGGGCTCGGGCTCCGGAACTGGCTGCACTGCGTGCTGTCACCAAGTAGGTGCGGATTGGACACTCCAGCCGCAGGCCCTTGGAGTAGAACTTCTTCTGCAGCCTACCCAGGGCCTCCAGAAAGCCTTTGAGGGGGCCCTAGGAGAAGGCAAGGGAACACAGTGAGCTCAGCTCTCCCAAACATTTGCCTCTCTCTCTAGAGCATCAGTGTTCTGTTCTTTGGGGCAGAAAAACTTCTCAGGATCCCTAATTCTCTGGCAGCTTTGCTCCTCTTTTTTTTTTTTTTTTTTTAGCTTTTTTTTTTTTTTTAGCTTTGCTCCTCTTGCTTGGGCTCCCACGTGCCTCAGTACAGCTATAGAGACCTCAGTCTGGGGTTTGTCTTACTGTGACTGGGGCTCTGTCAGAATAATTGCAGCAGGACCATTGTTGCCTCACACATCCGTATGTGTCCCTATCTGCAGGTGTCTGTCTGTACTTCTCTAAGGGTGGCCTTCTGTGGCCGCCAGCAGGTAAGAGCAATCAGAATGAACTTATGGACATGTGGGCAGATTGGCTGATGTGTAACTGCTAAATAGAGACCTGCTCATGGACACACAGCTGGCTCAGGGGGTCCAGCCCAAGCTCTCCAAGGTCAAGGAAAGGCGTGTGATTGTTTTCTGTATGGTGCCCAGAAAATGAGGCTTAAAAAGGACATGTGAGCAAAGAGCAGAAGAAAAAGTCTCCAGTATCTCAGGGAGGGCAGCTGGAAATAAGGAAAGTTGGGTTTCTTGTCTTGGAGACCTGGTCTTTGCTGGGTGGCCTGAACCTAGCTATGGTTTCTTCAGCCTCTGACAATCACTTAGTGGGAAAACTGTCTGGCCCTGAGTGTCTGGATTTTTGCACAAAGCTCCCAGGAGAGATGGAAAACCACACAGCGCCATCCCCAGGGAATCTCCACCATGCTCCAGGACATAATCCACTCTTAGAAAGCAATGAATAGCCTGAGGGTGCATGAGAGTCCCTGAGCCCCCTGCCCGGGTGTGGCCAGAGGTGATCCAAGTGAAGGGACTGCTCCAGCGGCTGCCCCCAGCAGGCTCTCCCTGCCCAGAGACAATAGTGCCCACCCAGCACTTCCTGTCCTTCGGAGAAGGAATGCAGGGGTTGCTGGGAAAATGAAAACTTCTTAGGGGGTAGTGGATCCCAGAAAGAAGGTGAGGATTCCAAGGACAGGACAGTGGCTAAAAGGGGAAAGAGGATTCAAAGGGTGGGAGTTGAGGAGAGAAGGCTTCAGAGAAGGAATGAGGACCTCGGAAAGGGACTGGAGCTGCTGAGAAGGGGAAAGGACTCCAGAGAGGGGCTCAGAGGGACAGTGAAGGCTTCACAAGGAGAGAACTTCAGTGAAGGGGATGGGGACCCAGAATGGGAGCCAGGATGAGGCCTGAGGCTTCGTAAGGGATCCGGGAGACTCTGAGTCAAACCTGGCTCGGTTCTGGGGAGGAGGTAAATACATACATACTTAGGTCCACGTGCAGTACCTGGGCCAAAGGCTTGTTTTCATGGGCCTTCTCGTGCTCAAAGAACCTGTCCAGCCCGTGGGCCTTGAAGATGCGCTCTGACTCATCCGAGAAAAGTACTGCATCTCCATCAAAGGCCACACGCAGCTGCGTCTGAGACACAGCCACATCCTTGCTGGGGCTGAAGACTGTGGCAGCTGCAATTCCTGGTCAGAAAGAGGCAAGCATCATTTGCATTCAGGCTGAGCAACAGCCTTATACCCTTTCTGGGTTATAAGAGAAGGCAATTGCTATCGATCCCTATCCCAGCTGCTCCTCCAGGACTCAAGGAAAGGCTGATAAGGTCTAGTGCTAAGGTTGCCTAAAAACCAGCAGTGTGCATGGACAGGTGTCAGGAGTTGTGGTGCATGCCTATGATCTCAGATCCTGAAAGCTGAGGCAGGATGATCACCATGAGTTCAAGGCCAATCTTATCTTGGCCATGTAGTAAACTCAAGGCCAGCCTGAATTACATGGCAAGACGCTGTCTCAAAAAACAAACCCACACAAAAAAATAAATGAACAGAAGCCACAACTTGGGGGCAGGGTTTTGAAGGCCCTCGCCTATGCCTCGGTTGCCCCTTAAGTTGATGCTTTGTGGAGAGGTCTAGGAGAGTCCTTGGAGAAGGAGGATATTCCAGGGGCTCAAGGCAGTAGCCAAAGAGTGAAAAGGAGTGAGTACTTTACTACCTACTAAGATCATGCAGATGAGGCCAGCACACAGCAGCACTAAAGAAAGGGTCCCCCAGGCCATGGCTCTGCTTAGGGTCACTCATAAACCCCTCACACGGATCTATAGGCAGGATGGAAGGAGCCCCATTCTAGCTGGGCCACAGCCATTCCTAATTGTTGTTTCTGGTGAGTCACCAAACTTAGCAGGGCCGTAGTAAAATTCGGGGTCACTCAGCTCTGTGTGAGTCCTGTGCTGCCACAGCAGCACCCAACTCCACCCCACTCAGGGCAGGTTGCTCTCTTGGGTTCCATAAGGCAATGGTTTTGGCCCTGGGAGGCAGCCAGAGCTCCACAGGGGGCAAGGACACCTGGCAGGGGCCAGGCTACAGCCACCATGGATACCAGAGTACCTGGCAGCTGGCTGAATCTGTCCTCTGCCTTTATCTCTCCCCAAAGACCACTTCTGCCCTGTGTTAGGGAATCCAGGCGGGACCTGTGCCAAGTGCTGAGAGGGGGGAGGACAAGCCTCACTGCAGCTTAACTAGCTCAGGGGTGTCAGGGAGGACCAGGCCATGAGCGTCAGGCCAACCACCTTCTCAGCTACGCCAAGTCAGGGTCCCCTGTGCTTACCAGGGCTCCCATTCAACCACAGCCCTGTTCTCTGACTTAGGAAGTCATAGACACACAGAGGCACAGCTATGTGCTGGTGTTCTGGCCCCAACCAAAGCATATGATATCCTTCTAGGCAAGTGGCTTCTGTCCTCTAGTGAAAGAAAGCCTCACAGAGCTCCTTGTAGTTCAGGACAGTGAGGCACTGGGGGAGTGGCCAGGCTTGCAGGTAGGAGACAGCATGAAAGAGACAGAGAAAATGGCATACTGTCACTTGTGTTCAGCCACAGAGCCTGTTCAGGAAGCTGGATTGTCCCTCCTCCTTGATGGGCCTATGTGCAATGGGACATACAGCCCGACAGGAGACCTGAGGCTACTGCTACTACACAAACCTGTCCCCTGGAAAGCCAGTGGATAGAACTCCTCTTTGTCGCTGTTTGAAGTTGAGTCTTCTAATCTTGCTTCAATACTAGCCAACCCAGCTTCTGGACATATTGGCCATTCCCCAGAGCCCACTGCTCAAGCTGGGCAGATATGGTTCCCTCTTCCCACTGCCTAAAGAGGGAGGCAAGGGCTGCTCACATCACACAGGAGTCAGAATTCTTACTGACCTGGAGGAAGTACGGAAGGAAGGTTCCCGCGGAAACAGAAAGCTGGTAATGTTGATAAGTAAAAGCATCCTTAGCCCAGTGAGGCAGGGAGTGGGGAGGTGGAATGGGTAGGGCCTTGTTTTCAGAGTTTATAAGATGGATCATAGGAACTTATCCACCATTCCCCTCTAGTTACCATGGCAACCCACAGCACTTGTTCAGAGATGTAGGGCTAGGCCTCCTACCTCCAGGGCCCTGAAACTGGACTTTCTGTGCTCTCCTTCTTTATTTTGACTCACCCTCATTAATAGCCTCTTGCACTTTTTCCGCATCAGCTGACAAGTAGAGGTTGGTGTGATAGGCCTTGAGGTAGCAGATGGGGCTGTTCCCACCTGTCATGCAGAACCTCTCAATGAACAGATCTGGGGAGGAGACAGAAAGCATCCAGGTGAGGCTGGGGTCAACCTCAGGGCCTTAGAATGATCTCTGTACCTAAAGAATGCCACTGTGGCTCTGAGGGGTGGGGAAGCCAGCAGAGTGATTCTCTGATTTTAGGCCAATGTTGCCCCTTGTAGTACCTCCCTTCTTCATCCATGAGATGGGAATGATCACAGCTCTGGGAGCGGCTACCTGGTTCACAGTAATCCCTTATATCAAGGATGGGTCCTCTGGCCATCACTTGAGACCTTGCCTCCTGGCTGTAACTGATTGGATAGGGGCAGATTCTGCCTCACCCAGCTGAACCAATTGGATTCTCTCCCAGGGCTGACAGGTAGCACAGGTTGTGAAATATTTGCTGGTTGATATATAGTTGCTGTCCTGAGTCCATGGAGTGATCCAGGATGCTAGGCTCCTCACAGTTCACCCTTGAAGGGGGCTCTACACTGGCACTCTGTGGTTTTTGCCCTTACTTCTCAGTGCCTGTTACATGGGCAGTCAAGGTATTTTTGAGGGGAAGGGTACCAGGAATAGAACTGAGGAATCTGCACTTGCCAGGCAGGTTCTGTACCTCTGAGCTACATCACTGGCCCCATATTTTAAATTTTTTTTTAAGACAAGGTTTTAGTACATGGTTCCAGCTGGCCTTAGACTCACTGTATATAGCACAGGCTGACCTCAAACTCATGGCAATGCTCCTGCCTCAGTCTGCTGAGTGCTGGGATTACAGTCAAGTATTTTTAATATCACCACTCATCCCCAGAATTTAAAATTTGTATTAAAAATACCAGCTAGGGAGAGGGTAGGGGTGTGATGAAGTAGTAGGGCACATGCTTAGCATGCCTGAGATCCTGGGCTCAATCTCAAGCAGCTAACGCAAATAATAAATAAAATAAAGTCAAGTAAATTTTCTTGGGTACTTAAAACAAGGTCTTATAAACCTCTATAAAGATAAGTTTATTTTTCTGTTTGTCTCTTCCCAAATTGGATTTCTCTGATTTTTTTGGTTTTGTATTCAGGAAAGCAGAGAAATCCAGTCTGGGGTGAGAGAAGTATGGGAAAGGAAAAAGAAAGAAGGGAAGAAATAAACTTGCTAAAGAAGCACAAGTAGGGGCTGGGGAGATAGCTCAACGGTCTAAACACCTGCCTGGTAAGCCCAAGGACTTGAGTTTGATCCCCAGTATCCCATGCCATATTGACCCCGTGCCACGCAGGTCACCGAAGCATGGCATGGTGGCATGTGCCTGTAATCTCAGCCTTGGGGAGGCTAAAACAAGAGGATCACTATGAGTCTGAGCTGCAAAGCGAGACCCTGTACCACATATATAAATAAATAAAAGCTTAAAAAAAAAAAAAAAAAAAAAGAAACAGCACAACTAAAAGCCCATGTAGCCCCAAGAGAAGAACCAAAAAGAAATTTCCAGGACTTGGAGTCAGGCCTTTGAGGATCCAACTTTATTTCCTGCCTTGTGGTTTTTGAGACACCCTGGGTCCAAGGAGCAAGTCCTTTTCCTGTCAAAGCTAGCTCTGGAGGTTCTATCCTTGCAACGAACGTTCTGGACTGAGACGTGGAAGCCCTTTTACTCTGACAACTGCGTCTGCCTCTCCCAGCAGCCTTGTGAGGCCTGCTGGGTCATCACGGGAAGAGAGGCAAGCGCTCAGGCACAGAGAGTGGGCCCAGCACAGTGTATGCTGCAGCTGACCTATATGAGCTGACGGCGAAACATTCAGGGATTTTGAAAGCTATTATTTTGATCAACACTGATAGCCTAAAATCAGCCATGGTAGGCTTATTTATACCCTGAAAACTGACAACGCTTCAAATCAGAGTTTTGTTCATTTGGTCTTCTAAGGGTCAGTTTACCAGCGCCCGCCGCCAGGGGGCGCAGGAGTGTGTCCCCCCCCCCAACCCCTTGTGCTTACCGTAGTGGTTGATGCTGTTTATCAGGCGGACTCCCACTTGAGCGTGGTTGTTGGTCATGAGGACGATGTCGAAGATGTCCTCGCTCTCTGGGTACAGCTCCCGGAGCCGCCGGTTCACAGCCTCCAGGGCCTGGAAGAGAGAGAGAGAGCACCCACCAGCTCTGAACCCCTAGGATGGACACCTGGAATGTTGGTGGCCGGGATACAATGAGGAAGGAGGCCGGCCTTGGGACTAGCAAGATCAGGGCACGTATACTATCTCTTAATGCCATTTCCTGCCATCTTTGGGGGGAGGACTCTTACTTCTCAGGGGCACCTCTCTATAGGGGTGAGTATGCTTACCTTGGGAGAGCTGCTGTTGTCCAGAGGAAGGGTGACCTTTCCTTCCCACCAGGACTGTCTCCACCCCCAGCCAAACTTGGCCCCTGTCGGGTCGCATTACCCAGAAGGGACTACTTCTCATTACTTGGATACCCACAGGGATGCTTTTACCTCTCCCCACCAAAACACAGGGTGGGCTGCTGCTGGAATAGCCCCTCACCTTCACAAAGGGGAAGGCTGGTCCTGGGCTGAAGGGCTCATTCTCGTGCTCCAGCTGGTAGCGCACATACTCCTCCACACCCTGCTCCTGGAAGATCCTCTGCTCCTCCTCCATGCGGAACAAGGCCCGGGAAGACACTGCGATGGTGATTGCATTCTGAGGCTTGGGCTGCAGAGGTGCAGGAGAGAGTCACTCGGATGCTCCCTGGGCAGGTGCGCATGTGCAGGCGCCTCTGGGAACTGGGACTTGGAGGAGACTCGGGCTCAGACTCAGGTGCAAAGAGGCTCATCCTTGGGAAGGGGCAGACTTAGGTCTGCATTCACACAGAAGCAGCTGGGGACTCCCCACTTAGAAGTGTGAGCTAAAGGAGGGCCATGCCCTTGGGGAGTCTGCAATTTAGGTGGCCATCTGGACACAAAGGAAAAATAAATACAAGGTACATTGGCAAAATATACCTGATGCTTGAGATGATCTTCAAATGGTTACCATTCTGAAATGAGAGCCACATGCTCTTAGGAAGAAATTGGTGCCCAGAAACATGGCAATCACATAAGAAAACTTATCTCTGGCCCAGACCTGTCTCCTGAGCTCCAGACTCTTATCTAACTGCTCCGGTGAACTAACAGACACTCCAATGGCCACCACAGCCAAGGCTAAATTCCCACCACTTTCTCTGCCCCCAAGCCCCACCCTCCCCTCTTTTCCTCATCTTGGGACTCAACAGCACTGTCCACCCACCCAGACCTCTATTGGATGAGTGGACAGCTCCACTATCCACACAAGCTCAGCTTTCCCCCTCCCTCGCTTCCCTTCCTCACCAGTCACCACTCCATGCTACCGGCGGAGTCCATCCGCTCCTCTCTGCTCTGCTTTCCATAAGCCAGAGTCACCCTCATTTTTCTCCTCCTGCAATTTCCCACCCACATTACTGCCAGGGGATTTTTCTGCAGTGTAGAATTGCTCACAGCTTCCCTCTTCAGCAGTGCCCACCCTCCTCAAAGTTAAGTTGGCAGCCTTCAGAATAGAGCTGGACACCCTTGGCAACACACTCTCACTTCTCTTTCCTTTCAGCTCCCCCTTCTCAGCTTTGCTCACAATCTGACCTTTCTCACATCTGTGCCCACCTAGGTCCTCTTCCTCTGAGCCTTTGAGCAGGATGTCTTTCCCCAATATGCTGTTTCCTGTTCTGTCTACCTGGCTAACTTCACCTTCAGCTCTCAAAATAAATTCACCTCTGGGAAGCCTGCCCTCGCCAGAGTTTCCATTTGACACCCAGCCTATGGATTTCTCTCTTAGAACAATGAAACATTAAATTAGAATTGCTTTACTATTTCTCTTTCTAGGCAGAGTTCCAGGGAGGAAGCAGGAGACCTGCTTAAATCATGAGAGCAGGAACAATGTGATGTGTATCGTGGTCCTTACTGTATCTGTAGTACTTAAGACTGTGCCTGGCCTGTAGCAACACCCAGCAAACTTTTAATGCCTCTGAACTTTTAATAGAAACTCCAGGGTAGTACCTTCCCTCACCTCTCAGTTCAATTACTTGACAGAAATAGCAGGTTCTCAGAGAGTATCTTTTTTAGTTGACATAAATTTGACAAAAATTTATGGTTCTTTGCCTCAGGTACCTGGAAAGCTGGCTACTGTCCTTAGAGTTCACAGGCTGGTGGAAAAGGTAAGGAAACAGAGAACTAATTCAGACACAAAGGCTGAGGCAGACCTGATGATACAGCTTCTGAGCAAGTTATCAGAGGAAAGGAGGCCTTTGAGTGGAGCCTTCAAGGAGGAGCAGAGTGGATGAAGGGAGGAAGGGAAGTTGCAAAGGTAAGCACAGCCTAGGGCATATGGGGGAGTGCCTCACTGAGCCAGAAAAGCAGGCAGGTGCTAGATGGCAAGAGGCCTCAGAACTCCTCAGGGACCCCAGAAGGCCTTAGAACTCTTTCCCCACCTCTGCATCTGATTGTTTATGTCCCTTTAAAATGTCTGTCTTTAGACCAAGGTGGTGATATTAAGAGCTGAGGCCTGTGAGCAGTGATTAGGTCATGATGAGTTTAGTGTCCTTATAAAAGAGAAACCAGAGAGCTTGACTCGCATGCTCTACCATGTGAGGACACGGCTCAAAGAGTTTGCTGGGGCCTTGATCTTGGGTTGCCAGCCTCCAAAACTGTGAGAAATGAATTTTTTGCTGTTTACAGAATAAGCCACCCAGTCTATGGCACTTTGTTATAACAGCTCAAAGGGACTAAGACACCCAACTCTGATGGAACAAGAAGTGTGTGCTATCACAGACAGCAGCTGTACCCTTGTGCAGCTTCTGAATGTGGTACCAAGGAGCTCATGGAGTCCGAGAGAGTCTCACCAATCTCTGTGATATGGAAGTCCTAGGATCATGATTCTTCCTTTACAGATGAGTGGGGGACTTAAATGGAGGTTGAAACTCATAAAGGGCCTTGCTTTCTGGCCTGTGCCTGGGAGCCTTGTGAGCCACTTACCCGGCCCCACTGCTTCATTTGGGCACTAAGCCTGGGCTCCAATGAGTTAGCAACACTAAGGAATTACCATGTGTCAGACACTTATTGGTGACACTGCAGAAACAATGCACATTTGATCTTGGCCCCTGTGGAGTTTATGATGCACCTCCAATACAGATTGGTACAATCTTCCAGAAAGCATTGCCCAGTGGAACTTCTGTGATAATGGGATCAATATTCCATAGTGGGTGGGACTATGGAGTGACTTGAGATGTGATTAGTAACTCTGAAGATCTGAGTTCTTAATTTCATTTGATTTTAATGAATGTAAATAGCTAAGTAGGGACAGAGGTTATTAAGCTCTAGAAACTTAAAATAGAAATGGAACATGAAGGATTCCCTAGTGTTGGTGGTTGACCTCAGTTTATACATGGCTTTTAATCCCAACCAAGACAGCATGCATGGCCTGCAGGACCAGGGCAAGGCAGTGGGAGAACAGGTACTCTTCCTCTGAGACTCAGCCCTGGTGTGTCAGCCAGGTGCTGACCATGACTATGTGTCCGTGCGTCCTTGGGCCGGACCCTTCCCAACTCCAGCAGCACTTGTGGCTCTTTGAGAAAAGAGGCTAAAAGCAGAAGACCCAAAGGAAAGGTGTTTCTGAGAGATAGCTAAGGATGGCCAGGGCAGGCTCAGGTTTGAGGAGAGATCGACTCCCGCAAACCTAGGAGGTGGGAGGGTCTCAGATGGAGCTGAATTCGCCATCCCCACACTTACCCCTGTGTCCTGGGCTTACTGGATTGGAACAAGCTTGTCCCCTCCTCAAGGACAGAGCCAGTTGCTTTCCAGGCCCTCCAGGCAGTTCCCAAGCCTGCTGCTTTAGCTTGGGTATCCCGCCAGCATCTCATTCTCCACTTTCTGTCTCACATATGTGCCTGACTGCTGAGAGCTGGGCCCCCTCTGGCTGAGCTACCCAGACCCCAACCCAGCCTATCCTGGAAATTGCAAGACAAAATATCTTGGTTACTATGGCACCAGGAGGCTTTACAGATGGGGCTATAGTCTCAGAGAGGGGCAAGATACCACACCATAGAGTAAAGTCAAGGCAGAGCCAATACAAGATCCCAAATCTCTGTCTTCTGGCCTGGACTCTGTCCACACAGCAGTCCACCTGCTGTGGCTGTCCTCAAAGCTGCTTCTGTTCCTTCAGTGGCTTCTTCAGCCTCCCCATCCAGATTTGGGTTTAGTGGTGAGAAGCACCATGTTCTCTGACTGTGCTGTCTCAGGGCCAGCACTTTCCTCCCAGAATGGAGGAGAAAGTGCAGGACTCAGCTGGTATAGATGAATGGCTGTCCAGGCTCTGGGGGATCTGAAGGGACAGGTTAAGGAGCTAGCCAGAGCTGGGAGGAGCTGAGGCATACAGACCCTCTGTGCCTGGCTGGGTCACTGTCGCCAGGCCATGTGTGGTCAGGTACACCAGGACTGGAAAGGAGCCCATATCCCAGATGAGAATTGGGTCAAAACAAGCCAGGGGCTCAGCCTGGGAGCACTGGGCTCCAGAAGGCCAGGATCCTGCCAGCTGTCTGCCTTGCACTGGGCTGAGGCCCAGGCTGACCACACTGGCTTGGGGGTGGGGATGGAAGAGTAACAGAGGCACCCAGCCTCCTTGGTCCTGCCCTCTGCCTGCCTGAGAAACTCCCATCACATTTCCATTCCAACATGTTTCTCCCTACTGCATCCAAGATAGGAACAGAGCCAAAAAAAACTTATTTCTGGATAGAGAAAGGCTATCAGGGAGACAGGGACAGGGCAGCTCTGGACAGAGGCAATCCTCTAACTCTATGATGTGAGGGCCCCCAGTGGGTCTTCACTCAGTTAAATATTTCACTCCAGCTCCTGGGAATGAGAACAACACCAGGCCAGGCCCTGATATGGCCCCTGAGGCTTACAGCCCCCAAAATAGCCTGTGGGAAGACTGGAGGGAGGAACAGGAGCCAGGAAGCCTCCAGGTTCCTTGTGTCCTAAAGAACCATGAGGGTCAGGGCCTGACCAAAGGGCCGTGTTATGACTGATGGCTGGGCCTGAGCTTGCTGCTTCCTTGGTGCCTGGGAGGAGAAGGATTTTGAACACCAAAGCATTCACTATGCCAGACTCTAGTGTCCACCTCCTCTTCTCCACCCCTGTGACAGTGGCCCAGCTCTGCCTTCTCATGGGTGCTAGGCCCACCCATCATGGCTCATCTCTCACAAAGATCCCAGTATGATCTTTCTAGAATGAAAATGGGACCAAGTTAATCCCCTGCTGAAAAATCCTGCAATGGCTCCATTTATTTTTTTAAAGTAGGTTGACTTTTTATTCTGATGACTTCTTAGTCAGAACCCTGATATGTAAGCCAGATATTACCATATATAATTGGTATGCCTATTTTACAAATTCAAAAGTATGTTATAAATAAATGTATTATAAAGTCAACCACTGAAAACAATACAGTTGTTTAGATGACCACAAATCTGAAACTAGCACAGTCTTAAGCTTCAGCGTCCAGCTGATTTATTTTTGTTTGTTTTTGCACAGTATTGAGAAAGTCCTTGTCTCAGTTACTCTTCCCTCATTTCTGGGACAAATACCTGACACCCGAAATGAAGGAAGGAAAGGTTTATTTAGCTCACATTTACTGGAGATTTCAGTCTATACTCAGCTGGTTCCAAGGCAGAGCGGCACATGTCAGAAGGCAACCTTTCATGGCAGCAGCAAAGAGTAGAGAGCAAAATGGAGAAGTAGCAGCAACAATGGCTACAGAGAGCAGATCTGTCTCCCTTAAATTGCATTCAAGCTCTCTGCCCCAGGCTGGGAGTAGTACTCACACCCATAATCCCAGCAGCATTCACACCCATAATCCCAGCGGATCAAGAGTTAATCACAAACTCCAGAAGTCCATCCCATGACTGCATGAGACTTTGGGGGGACAACTAGACACAAACCATAACATTCTGCCCTTGGACCCCCAAAGACTCATGCATATTCCTTTGTGCAATAGACATTTTAGTCATCTCTAAGAGTTGCCAAAGTCCTAACAGTTTCAGCATTGCTGAATAGTCCAAGTCCCAAGTGTCCTCCAAGACCTAAGGCAAACTCTTAGCTTGTGAGCCCTGTACAAACGAAAAGTTAAACACTTCCAACATTCAATGGCACAAGATAAACATTACCATTCCAAAAGGTAAACGCAGGATACCAAGCATTAGGACCAAAGCAAGTCCAAAATCCAGAAGGGCAAGCGTTAAACCTATAGTTACATGTGGAACATCTGAAGCAATCTGTGGCAAATTGTAAGCTCCATATGGCTCCACCCCATGGCACTCTTGGTGGTAGCTCCTATGGTTTCTCTCCCAGGCCAGCTTTGCTCCCTCCTTGCAGTTTCCCTTAGATGATCCACATTCCTGACTTTTCTAAACATCTAGGGTTTCCACTGAATAGGCTTCTCACTCACAGGTATACACTCTGCCCTCTCAGAGGCACACTGCCTGGTCTCTCAGGCCTTCTGAAATTGAGGTGGAGGGGCTGGTGAGATGGCTCAGTGGTCTAAAGCACCTACTTAAAACAAGCTTAGCAGAGCACA
>NDGN011550515.1:0-10459 GCA_002564285.1 Tympanoctomys barrerae | reverse complement strand
GGCATGTGGTGCTGGGGATTGAACCGCGGTCCCTGTGCTTGCTTAGTTTAGCTTGTTCTAAGTGGTGCTTTAGACCACTGAGCCATCTCCCCAGCCCTATTTTTTTATTTTTTCCGGAACTAGGGATTGAACTCAGGTCCTTGCGTTTGCCAGGGAAGCACTTATTCCAGTGAGCCATCTCCCCAGGCCCTTGTCCTTCTTTAATCAAGAGGTTTTGTAGTTTCTCCATCAAAACATAAGATGCAGCTTTGCTTTGGTTATAGTTTGCTGCACCCAACTGGCTAGATTATTTAAAAATTATTTTTCATGAGTAGTATTACTCATGACAAGTTACTAAACATTTAAGATTTTAATATGGAAATGGCTAAGACAAAATGAAAATAAAAGTATATATAAAGATAAAAGGTTTGAAGTTGGTACAAACATTGTATTTTTCACCCCAAGATTCTTCAAATAGTATGGTAAATTGAAAGAAATAAGTTGAATTTGGAAGAGTCTGGCTTCAGGTACTGACTCCACCCATTACCTGGGACTTGGGAAAACCTATTCTTCAGTACTTGAAGGTTTTCTCCTTTGTAAAATAGGATACCCCACCTGCCCAAAGTGCTATTCCTAAGGGTCAAGTTAAATTTGTAACTGAAGTATTCTGTTGAATTGTTTCTTTTTTTGAGTGACTTGGCAGAACAGCCTCTCTGTTCTTAAAATATTTTTACCTTTCATGGTATTAATCAATTACATCTAAGCTGTGAGAAATGACAGAGCCATTCTAAGCTATTAAGGGGAAATTTGGGAAGATTCAGTGATTTCTGTTTGTGCCCCATCAGTCTGACTTTGTGTAAGAACTGAAGTCCTAATACTACACCAAAGCTGAATATACATTTAAAATATAAACTATGTATTTTAAAATACAATCTTTAAATATAAACTATGTATTTTAAAATACACACTGTATTTAAATCTTTAGTTTTAAAATATTTATAAGGAAATATGTAAACCACCTTTTTTAAAATTAGATATGTCTGAGTTGGCCTGATAGCTCAGCGGACTAAAGCACCTGCTTAGGCAGAGCGCAGCCAGGGCATGCTGAGACAGGGATTGAGACTGGGTGTGGTACTCTGCCTGTAATCCCAGTACTTGGGAGGCTGAAAACAGGTGGGTGAGAATGTAGCTCATCCAGAGTGCCCTGGGTATAATCTTTAGTAATGTCCAAAAAAGGAAGACTTTACTTTGTGCCTTTGTAGTTTGGCTGTGTGGACAAAAAAAAAAAAATGTTTTCACCTCATTCAGCAAAGACCTAGAAAGCAGTGTGATGTAGAAAGCAGTGTGATATAGTATATAATGAGTCTGCACTGTAGCTTCCCACCTGCTCCATTGTAAAGACCAGCCTAGAGCACTGCCTGAGGATTTAATGATTGGTCTCACTACACCACACCTCTACTTCATCCACCAATCACAGGCTCTAGGTTATTCTGCCTGTATGTTGGCTGGTTGGTTGGTTTTTACCAACCTCCAGAGTTCTAGGTGGGTATACTTGTATATACCTATAATCCCAATACCCTGAAAGGCTGAGACAGGAGGATTACAAGTTTGATCCTAGTTTGAGCAATTTAGCAACTTAAGAGAAACTTGTCAAAATAAAAAGGGCTGGGGGGGGTGTATAGCTCAATTCTCAGTACTGCCAAAAAATATTATAAGTTCCCATCTATAATTTGATTAATTTACACAAAGGGAAAGAAACCCTTGTGATAATTTTATTATAAAGGATGTTTTACAGATATAATAAAATAGCCAGGTAAAGAGATACATATAGGGTAAGATCTGGAAGAGTCATGTATCCATATGGAATTGGGATGTGTCACTCTCTTAGCACATGGTGATACCTTTCTCACCCTCCTGGAAGCTTCCATGTGTTCAGCTACTAGGAAGTTGCCAAAACTATTTTTTTGGATTTTATGAAAGCTTCATTACTTAGACATGATTGATGAAGTCATCGGCCATTGATGATCAACTCAGCCTTCAGCCCTTCACATTTCCCTCAAAAGTTAGGAAGTAGGGGTAAAAGTCCTACTTTTAATCCAGCTTTGGCCCTTCTAGTCACCAGCCTGGAAGAATGCTGGTTTACCAGGCAGCTTATTAGCATACAGAAAAGACTAATTTAGCAGGTTGGATTCCAGGGATTTTAGAAGTTTTACAGTAAGGTAGACCACAGCAAGTATATATATTAATTTTTTATCCCCATGACCTTCCAAATTTAGTTCAGGGAGCTTTATTTAAAAGGTTTTTGGGGATTTTTACATAATTATATTACCTACAAGTTAAATTCAAATTGTTCTTTATAATCTCAATGTCCTTTGTTTTCCTCCCTGCCCTTTCTTTCCTTTCTCTTCCCTTCCTACTTCTGTCTTCCCCTCCCCCTCCCCCTTCTCCGTTCATCAGGGAATAGGACTTCTGCTTTGGTATTAGATAAAGAATAGTGCAAGAGTATCCCTTAAACAACAGATTAACCTCAGTTCTATAAGTTCTTCACTAGGATAAAAATCTGTAAGTTCTTCACTAGGATAAAAATCGTGTTATCAGTGGGACTGCATTCCTTTCAGGAGATTGTAGAGGAAAATCTGCTTTCTTTTCCAGTTTCTGGCTATGCGGCATTCTTTGGCTAATGGTCCCCTTTCTGCATCCTCAAAGTCTGGATTACATTTCAGTGCCTTCCTTGGTCATATCTCCTCTTCTGCCTCCCTCTTTCTCCTTTGAAAACCTTGTTTACAGTGGCCCTTCCAGATAATCTTGGATTGACTTTTTTCCCATTCAAGATCAGCAGATTGACAACCTAATTCCCCTTAGCCACATTAGATAAAATATTCACAGATTTCATAAGTTAGGAAGTAGCATCATTGGGGCACCAGTAATAATCTGATAGCTCTAGCTTCTTAACATAAATGATCTATATTAGGTTAAGAAAGCTATTACTAGTTTTCTGGGAATTTTTATCATAAATTGTTGAATATTATAAATGCTTTCACTGAATTTTTGTGATGATGGTGAGGTTTTTAGTATTTTTTTGGTTTGTTTTTTTTTTTTTTTTCTTTAGAACAGGAGATTGAACCCAGGCCCTTGTGCTTACCAGGGAAGTGCTTATTCTACTGAGCCATCTCCCCGGCCCCCTTAGAATGTTAATAGTATGAATTACATTGATGATCCAGTGTAGAGGCCAGTGTGCATCACTAGGGTGAATCCCCACTTGGTCATGATATTCTTCATATTCACATATTGCTGAACTCAATTTGCTAGTGTATTTTGTGGAAGGTGTTCACATTTGCGTTCAAGACTAGTGTGAGCCTAATGAAGAACCAAGATAGTTCTAATTATTCCTTTCCATTTTGTAGAAGAGCTTTTGTAGATTTGATATTCCTTAAATGTTTAGTAAGACTTACAAAGCACTTTAATTGGGTTTTAGCTTTACAATTTCATTGATATGTACAATCTTTTTATTATTTTCTTCCCCTTGTTTGCTCTGGTTTTAATGGCTCTTTTTCTAGTTTCTGTTTCATGATACTGTATATTGAACCCAAGGGCACTGGACAGGTGAGCTACATGCCCAGCTCTTTATTTTTTATTTTGAGACAAAGTCTCATTTTATTGCCAGAGTGCCCTCAAATTTAGGATTCTCTGTCCTTGACTTCCAAGGAGTATAAATTTCTTAAGGTGAAACTTAGATCATTGCTTGTTTTTTGTTTTTTGGTAAAAAGCCAAACAATAAATATTTCAAGCACTACAGATTGGATAGTTTGTCAGATTGACTCAGTTCCACTGTTGTAACAAAAAAGCACACATGGATAATACATAAGCAAACAGTTCAGGTTATCTTCTAGTAAAATTTTAAAAACTAGCAGCAGGTGCAGTTTGCCAACTCCTGATATAAAATAAATGAATGTTGCAAGGCCTAACAAGGCTGTATGCTAACCATCAAACATTGATTTAGCTTCATGCCACAAATTTTGATTTATCTACATTCTGTTCAAATTATTTTCCTTGAAAACTTCCTTTTAAAGTGATTTAGAAATACTTTATTTCAAAATTATTGAGGATTTCAAAGGATTTTCTTTGTATGAGTTCAGTTCTCTTCAATTAATAAGTGTCATGTTAAATAGATGTAATTGTTTAATACCAGGTGTTCTGTGTCCTTTTTACTTTCTGCTTCATCTTCACTGAGAGAAGTGTTGAAGCTTTCAATTAAGTGGATTTGTTTTTCCTCATTTTATCAGCTTTTGCCACATGTATGTAAAAATTCCCTTAAAAGCATACATGTTTCAAATTACGTCTTAAGAGGATTGACACCCATCATCATGTAATGTTCTTTATCCTGGACAATACTGTTTTTTTTTTAAGTCTATGCTTTCAGCATAAAAAAAAAAAACTGACTTAGGTTCTCTTTGATCAGTACTTGAATATATTTGCTTGTCTGTCATTTTGCTTCTAACCTATCTATGTCTTTATATTGAAGTAGGATTCTCTTAAGTAACATACCATTAATTAGGTTTTGCATTGTTCAGACCAAAAGTCAACAAATTTAGGTGCCATGAATTAAATCTAGCTTAGAGCATGTTTTTACTTATATTCATAGACACCCCAGAAATTAGCTTAGGCCAGCAAAACTTAAAATATTTACCATCTAGTATTTTACAAGAAAACTTTGTTACTTAGAACAACTAAAAGCTATCATTTGAGATGTAGAGCCGTGTATTTGGTGCATATGTTATTTTTTTAAAAAGCTTTTCCTAGAAAATATATTTGCTGACAGTGGATTCCCTGTCTTTTCTGAGAAAGTTTATATCATCACCATGTTTTTCTTTTGTTTTTTGTTTTTCTTTTTTTTAAATTTACACCTTTATTGTCAGTAAATCTGAAAGATACATTAACAGTTTTACAAGTGAACTTTGAACAACATAAAAGGAAAGTGACTTCTGCAGACAAAAATTCATGTGTTAATTCTGACTTCTCCAAAACTTAATAGCCTACTGCTGACAGGAAGCCTTACTGATAAGATTTACAGCCTATTCCCACATGTTTTGTATTTTGTGTGTGATATATGTACAATGAGAAATATGTGAGACTAGTCAGAACACTTGGATGCAATGTGTAATTCATATATGAAAGATTTTGTTAAGTACCTTCTATTTTGGGTTGATCATTATATTTCTTTCACAGCAGTTTAAAGTTGTCACTCTGTCTTGTGATTTGCATTGGTTCTCAGAAAAATCCCTATGTACATAGCACTTCCTTTTTTTCTATCCTTAGATCTTTGCCTTTGATTTTCAGCAAATGTATGTGTGTTACCCACACACAAGACACATACTTTCACCTCAATCTCACCAATATTTAGCTTTAGTATTTTATCAGTAGCTCAGTGTTTGTCATTAGTTTTTAAAAATAGTATTAAACTTTCTCCAACTTTTTCTCCCATGCTTTTTTGTTTGGGAGTTATTGTCTTTTTTGAGACAAGATTTCACTGCAGTTCAGGCTGGTCTTGAACTTACATTGTAGCCTAGGTTGGCCTCAAACTCAGTAATTCTCCTGCCCCAGCCTCTTGACTGCTGGGATTAAGTATGTGCACCACCATGCCTGGCCTGTTCTCTCTTCTAAGATTCCATATTCTAACATATGTTAGAATGTTTGAGACTGTCCCTTTACTCTTGGTTGTTCTGTTCATTTTCTCTCATGCTTTTCTTCTTGGATCTTTAACTTGGGTAATTTCTTTTGTCCTGTCTTCAAGTTGTTATCTTGGCTTTGTCAGTTCTACCCAGGGTTAGGTCAGAAGCTTTCTTTTTCTCCATTTCCTGTTACTTTCCACCTCAGTGGTAAAGTAATCCCCCAGATTTTGCATGATACCCCCTTTTTAAACTGTTGGGACTTTTTAACATGTCAATCATAGTTATATTAAATATTTCCAACATTTGTGCCATAATTGAGTCTAATTTTGTTTGGTTTGGTTTTTGAGACAAGAGTCTGACTATGCAGTCCAGCCTGGCCCTGAGCTCAGTAATCTTCCTGCCCCAGCTTCTTGAGTGCTGAGATTACAGATGTGTGTGACCACACCTGGCTCTGATTACAGTTCTGATTGCTGTGTCTTGTGGAAGTGTTAATTCTCTTGCCTATTCATATACTTTGTAATGCTGAGGCCATAAGTGTTGCAGTGGGATGCTAGTGATGTGAATTGGTATTGTCTAGAAGCAGATATATTTCTATGAGGAAAGGGAGTTTGCGCATCTTGGAGGATGGTTTTGGGTTACTTTGTGATTAATGAAAATTATTGTCAGTGTACCAGTCTTTCAAACAACTGGAGAACAGGGTTGTTAGTGTAGGGGCTAGTTTCCAGAGAAATCTGCTCAATTCTGAACTTCTATTTACCCTTCTTTGCTGTGCCTTACTTAGAGTCTGTTGGCAAGCTCTTATTCTCTACTGTCCCATTAGTTTTCTTAATAACTATTTTTAGTTACTTATTATTTACAGCTCTTTTTCCAGAATGAAAGGGAATCTGTTCTGATCAAGGCTCAGGCTTAAACATGTATTATCTCTGTTGTGGTCTTAGGGAAGATCTCTGGCTCTCCTTAAGGAGTAGGGCCTTTTATCAGCTGCTTCCCAAACCACCCAGCACCCTGAAGCCAACAGTATTGCCCTTCCCTCCTACATGATGACATTAAGCCCTGGTGCTTTTCTGTCCATCCCAGTCCCTCAGGTCTATACCACAGTGGAGACTTAGGACTGCAATATTTTATATAAATGCCTGATGAAGTTTGTGGGGAAAAAGCTTTTAAGATCATACCAAATACTCTCCCAATTACTGTACATTCTTCAGAGGCTGACCATTAACCACGAGCTTTCAAATTCTCACTAATTTTAGATGAAATGATAAAATATTTTTACCATTGACCAGTTGCCTTTATGTCAGGCATGACCAGTTGCCTCTATGCCAGGTGAGGCTATGTCTTTGTCTCTTCCTGATGCACTGTCTTCTTAGATTTTTGGATCATTTTCCTGTGGTGTTAGGTCTCTGACAGGTTTAAAAAACAAATTCATGAATTTGACATTAGCTCTCTTTTCCACAACTTTTAGGTATAACATTCTTCCAAGTTCTCTATACCCTGGGGCAAAAGACAGAATCAATATAATTATTTTTAAAATAATAATTCATATAAATGAAAACTAGAAAGATGTACAAACAAAGGCAAAGAGGAAAAAGCAGATTACATGGAAGGATTTAAAATGCTAAAAAAAAAATAAGCAAAACAATAAAAATATAGAGGCAAAAAAATTCAGTAATTTGGGAGAATGTTGAAACACATTATATAAAAGAACTTTTTAAAGATATAAGTCAGTTTGAGAATTTATAGGCCATCTGTTGCCTGAATGTGGGAATCTAAGTCTTTCCCTTTTTTTTTTTTTCCTTTTTGTTTTTTGTTTTGCGTAGTGGAAGAGACATTAGAGGTCCCTAAAGCAGTAATGGTGAACCTTTTAGAGCCTTCAGTGACAACAAACAGCTACAGTGGCTAACATGCCACGGGTTCACCACAGGTTCTAGACCAAACCTGAGTGAATCCTTTCATTCTCTTTTTAAGACCCAATCTCTGAGCCAGAGATTGTTTTAAATGTTTTGAGGCTCACTTGAATTTTATATTGTGCTCTAAAATATAATACTTAAATATTAGAATGCCTGGCACCTCATCAGTTAAAATTGGTATTTAAAATGGCCACCCACATTTACCACCTGCACATATATAAAGCCAACATGTCCCTGGGTTTGTTAAGTGGCAAGAGGAATGCTATTTTTCTTTCTTAAACAGATAAAGAAATGGGTGGCCATTTTAAATACTAATTTTAACTGATGAGGTGCCAGTCCTTTAATCAGGGCTTGGTGGAGTCTGCCAGAAGCCATACAACTTACTTTAGTGTCAAAGGTAGGATCTGAACCCAGATTTTCTTTTTTTTTTTTTTGAACCCAGATTTTCTAATCTCCAGTTTAGAACTCTTGCTAAGATATCATATAAAATACATATCCACATTTCTGTGTTTTAAGCCATAACTAAAGCTCAATTCTGTAAAGAGTATTAATTAAATCTGTGTACTGCCATTGTGAAGTATAGAACAGATTTAAGTTTGGGACATGCCTTCCACAATTCCACTTTAGGACCTCTGTTCACATTAGTACGTTGAAAGAACCTGAAGAAGGTTTCTATTAAAGAAATTCATTTTTTTTAACCTGGTATTTCATAATTGAGGAACATTTACTTTAATCTTTCATAATGCTGTGTAGCATAATTGTGATCAAAGTTAGGAGGTACCAATCTATAGGGATATTATTTCAACGTTGGAAACCAGCCTGTAGATACAGCATTTGTACTAGCAGGCATATGTTTTAAGGTAATAGGACAAAGCAAGAGAAATGAGCTTGGTCAGCCTTCACTGGAAGCTTTAAGAGCCAATTTAAAAGAAATCTCTGGCTTAGAGATTGGCTTTTATTCTTAAAAATGTACACACATCCTGCATGTTCTCTGTATTGTTAGACTTCACCAAATATATAACATCCAAATTGACCTCGGAGTCATTTCTATTTTCCTGTATGCCCCAAAGCACCCTTGATATGCCTTCTTCACCCCAGTAGAATGTTGGGGCTGTTTTAAATTCATTTCCAAAGAAATCTTCAGTAGTAAAATGATGCAGTATATTGATTGTATGTTGTCCATGTCTATCATCTATAATTCAACTTTACATGTAGCTTTATAAATCAGCTTGCATTAGAAACAGATGTTCTTTTCTAAATTGATCAGCCCCATGAGAATGAAAACAATAACAGAATGCTACTGTTAACAGACTTATACTATTTGAGTTATTAAGAAATAATACATAACATTTGTAACAGGCACTTTTTCATGTGCTTCACATGTATTCATTCATCATAAACTTTTTGAGGTAAGTAACATGCTCCTCTCTTACAGTCAGGAAAGAACCATTTAAACCCAGGAAGCTGGCACTGAAAATGCCATTAACTGTTTGCTGTGCTGTATGCTCCTGTTGTAATTATTAAATGTAAATAACTTCATATTTTAAAAACTTAGAGTTTTTTGTTGTTCTGTTCTTAACATGCATTGAATAGTAAGTACACACCTTGTATTGGTTCCTGGTCCTAGGAACTTAGGTATAAAAAAATTCATTGTGGCTTTCAACCATGTAGAGCTAAAAATGAGTTTGCCAGAATATAGCTGGCAACTTGCTAAAGAATAGTTTTAAAATTGTTTTTCATCTTCCAGACTTCTTGTAATTTTTAATTGTAGTTATAAAGCATACAACACAACACAGGATTTGACATCCTATTTTTAAGTGTAGTTCAGCACATTCACATCATGGCACCACATATCTCTAGAACAGTTTTCTCTTTCACAACTCAAACTGATGCATTAAATGACTCCCATTTTCCCTTCCCCCAGATCCCTGGAAGACACCATTTTAGGTCTTGTTTCTATTAATTGCTTACTTTATAAATACCTCATGCAAGTGGAATTATACTGCTTGGTCTTTTTGTGGCTGAGTTATATTTCACTTACTGTAATGTCCTGACGGTTCATACCTATTATAGCATGTCAGATTGTCTTCCTTTGTAAGGTTGAATGATACTCCATTTATGTGTGCATCACATTTTCTTTATTCATCCATTGAGCATATACATTGGAAATGCTACCACCTGTTGACTGCATTGAACACAGGCACAAATCTGAGATCTTACTTTTTAACACTTTGGCTATGAAAGTAGGAGTCTTGCTGGATCATATGGTAAATTCTAATTGTAATTTTCCAAGGAACCTTCCTTCTGTTTTCTATAGCAGCAGTATCATTTTCCATACCCCAGAACAATTCCAAAGCATTCCACATTCCTCACATCATCAGCTGATACATTCTAGTGGTGGTGGCGGTGGCTGTTTTTATTTCCACTTCCCTAATGGTCAGGTGATAAAAGTGTTTTTTTATATGCCCACTGGCAGTTTGTGTATCTCCACTAGAGAGTATCCAAGTCCTGTTGTCATTTTTTAAACTCATTTTGTTGTTATTGGGCATTATATATGTATTCTGAGTATTAACCCCTCATGAAGAGATTTGTAAATACTGTCATTCCTTAGGCTACCTTTTGATTGTTTCTGATGTCCCAATGTGTGCAGTTTTTAAGTTTAATGTAGTGCTTTTTCTTTTGATTGGTTGTTTTCATGTCATATCCAAGAAATCTGTGTAAAGTCCAATTTTAGGAAGCTTCTTTGGAAGTTTTATGGTTTTAGGTCTTACAGATAGGTCTTAATCCATTTTGAGTTAATATTTGCATGTAGTTAATATAAGGTTTCAAAAAATTTCACTCTTCTCCATTTGGATATCTAGTTTTCCAAACACAATTTATTGAAGACCCTCCTGTTAAGATCCC
>NDGN011550513.1:6275-17665 GCA_002564285.1 Tympanoctomys barrerae | reverse complement strand
CGGGGCGCACGGGACCCTCACAGCGGTGACACGGGGCGCACGGGACCCTCACAGCGGTGACACAGGGCAAGCAGGACCCTCACAGCGGTGACACGGAGCGCACAGGACCCTCACAGCGGTGACACGGGGCGCGCGGGACCCTCACAGCGGTGACACGGGGCGCGCGGGACCCTCACAGCGGTAACACAGGGCGCGCGGGACCCTCACAGCTGTGACACTGGGCGCGCGGGACCCTCACAGCGGTGACACGGGGCACATGGGGCCCTCACAGAGGTGACACGGGGCACACGCGGCCCTCACAGTGGTGACACAATGGCTGACGCAAGGCACCGTCCGTGGGTAACACAGGACATGCACAGAAGATAACCCTGCCGTGGCAAGCATCAGACCAGCCACAGTGGGCAGCGCCCAAGCATTTTGAAATTCTACCACAAAGCCCAGAAAGGGGCATCAGCCTGCATGCCTCTTGGATGCAGGGCACAGGTGGCGTGGCGTCCTCCTGGGACACTGTGCAGAAGGGAGGAGAGCGGCTCTCTGGGGAGCACAGCTTCTCCCACTAGGGCCTCCTCTCTGTGCTGGGCTGGACCAGGCAGAAGAAACCTGTGAATGAGGTCACCATCCCCAGGAGGAAGGAGTGTGTGGGCTGCTGTGACCTCCGGGACTCTGCGGATGGGTGTGGCTGGCACCTCACCGGGCTGTGGGGACCCCGGACTCTCAGGCCCCCAACTGACCCCACGACACAAGCCTGGCAAGGCCTGGAGAAGCTGGATGGTCTCTGAGTCACAGCCCAATCAGAGGCCAGTGTTTCCAGGGGCCATACTGGACTGGACTTCATTTGAGAGACAGCACATAACACACCAGTGAGACGTGGCACTTGGGACACGGACACAGGCTAGCAGAGGACAAAGCAGACAGGCAGGCAGATCTGGCCTCTGCAGCAAGGGAGGCCACCCTACCAGTGACACCAGGGCCAGAGCCCAAAGCGAGCCAGACCAGCTTGGCTGGCAGCGGGACCCAAGCAGGGGCGCCTCCTCCTGTCTCCCCTCTGACCGCTGCCAGTATCTCCAGGAGACTTTTCTCTCTCCCAATTTTCAAATAATTTAGCCGGACTGTCACCCAGCTGAAGAAGAGAGCTACAGCAGAGAGCTGCAGAGAGGCCCCCCCACCAGCCTGATCCCACAGGCGCACAAGTGCGCAGCCCACCCAGCTTGCAGCACCTTTGGCACCAGGGCAGTGTAGACAGAGCCGCGCACGGCCCTGCCCTCAGGGCTCGGGGCTGGTGCCACCCAGGGGTCATCCGGCCCCAGGACACGCTTATTTTGGTGTGCGGAGGACAGGGCACTTACACTCCGCTACCCTTAATAACCCCATCATTCGTGGTTCTTCCTGCCACCGTACACTCGTGTGAGAGAGGAAGGAGGCCGCCTGCAGCTCCCTGCCCAGGCCCAGACCCACCTTTGCCGAGCTTCCCCAGCGGCTTCCTGGGCTCCTCCACGGGATGTGCAGATGCGGGCAGCGCCTTCTCCAGGCTGTTGTTCCCCACGCTGCTCGCAGGGGGCTCAGCCCGGGGGGCCATCTGGGGAGACAAAACACACCCAGCTCACTCTCTGTCAGGTGGGCAGGACAGTGTTAGCTCCTCCTCGAAAAGCAAGCGCCGATAACGGGCGGTTTCCTTTGTGCCACACTGTGGGGTGGGAATGCGGGTCACACAGATGAGTGGGCTCCCCCGGGGCCAACGGGTACTCGCACTTCCACCTCCACAGATGCCTCACGGGACGGCGAGCGCAGGCAGAAGCGCTGCCTGGGGGAGGCGGAGACCTGCCCCGCCTCGCAGAGGAAGGGCGCCCGGGCGTGGGACCCAGCGCCTCACCTGCCTCGCCAGGAGCTCCTGCACCGCCAGATGTGCAGCCACAGCATGAATGCTGTGCCTTTATTTGAAGCAGGCCTTATTTTTTATTTCTTCAAATCAATTAATTTCCATAAAACCAATTACAAAGCAGGACTTAATGGTGTCCTCGTGTAGACTGTAAACAAACCCCTGTGCTCTAAGAGCCACCGTGAGAACAGCATGGCAGACAGGACACTTCTGAACAGCCCGGCAGGGCGACTCCACCTCCACCCCCAGGGCGCTCCCCGAGGGTGGGCGAGCTCCCAAGAGACGCCCACGGCAGCACCTCATGGTGCTGCCCTCCCCTCCTCGGGCAAGGAAGACCGTGCCCGAGTGCTAGCGGGCAGCGCGGGACCTGCACCGCCTCTCCCTGCTCACAGTCCCAAGCAAGTCCTCCAGAGCTGTGGCACAGCAGCTCCACCATCTTCCTTGGAGCTGCTCGGGGCCCAGCGGGGTCAGCTGTCCTGACCTCTACCTGCTGGGCGCCGAGCGGGCCAGGCGCAGGGCTGGCTCGGGATCAGTACACGCAGCAAGGGAGGCCGACAAGGCAGGACAGCCGCGAGCCACATCCTCAGGACTAGGATCCGCTGGTATCTGACACCCCACCTGCCAGAGCCCTGAGCAGGAAGTCTCACTGGGCCACGCCAAGCAGATACCGGCCTTGGGCAGCCATAGCCCGCACTGCCCAGCACGGCGGGAGCCTCGAGGAGACGGACCTGCCCACTCCACACTGCCAGGAGGCCCATCTTCTGGGGAAGACCAGCAAGACACTCAAGCTCGGGAAACCCTCCAGCTGCTTCTATTTGTGCTTTCATCAAAGTCGGTGATCTCCCTTCAATGCAGAAGCTTCTCGCCCCACGCGGTGACTGCAGGGGTCCGCCTTCTCGCCCCACACGGTGGCTGCAGGGGTCCGCCTGGGCTACGGGCCGCCCAGAAGCCGGCAGTGAAGCCCCACGAGATCGCAGCTGTCAGCGCGGCTGCCCAAGAGCAGCAGCACCAGAGACAGGACCGCTGTGCAGGGGAGGCCGTGACGCTGCCCGTGCCTGTGCCCGCCACACACACCCTCCAGCCACGTGCGCGGACGTCCCGTGTGTGTGCACCTGCTGGCCTGCCAGTAAATCACAGCGACTGTCAGTGTGTGCTGTGTGTGCGCGTGCACGCACGCCTGTGGAGCCAGGAGCGTTGTTCTAATTTCACTGTGGAATTCGAGTTTGAGGCGTGGTGTGTTGCTGCCACAACTAAGCACACACAGAGGGAGTTTTGTTGTGCACGCTGGCTTGTTAAACACTTGCGGCCCTGCTCAGTGAGGTGTAGCCTGTGGCCCCAGGCAGCTGGGCCCGTGTGGGCAGCATGTCCCACAACACACTTCTCTTCCACACAGCAGGACATCAGCATAGGCACACACATGACATGAACAGTAAAGCACAGGCTTCATCCCCAATTTCACACGTGATTCTGGGCACTCCGGGCCTGCAGGCCTTCCTGCACCTCCGTCCAGCAGAAACCTCTGTCCTGCCCTAGGAGTGTCGTCTCCAGGCTTGGTCAGGAGCTTGAGGGGATGCCCTGGTTGGTTGGTTTGTTTGTTTGATTTTTGAAACAAGATCTCACTATGGAGACCAGGCTGGCCTTGAACTCAGGGCGACCCTCCTGCCTCAGCCCCTGGACTGCTGGGATTACATGCATGCGCCACCAGGCCTGGCTGGCTGTGATGTGTGTGAGAGGCTCACTGTGGCAGGGTGGCCCAAGACTGCCCAGGCATTAAGGGGCTCACACTGCCCATTCCCAGGGAGGATAGCAGGAAGCGCTTCCCGTGGATCAACAGGAAGCGCGGAGGGCTGTGGCACGCAACACAGGCACACACACACACCGCCGCTGCCAACAGCACAGGGAAGGAAATGCTTCGCCCCGTCGGCGCTGCAAGCCCAGTGTTTTTCCCTCCGCAGTTTCCCAAAGCATTTTCTTCTCAGCTTTCCAACTGCTCACTTTTTCCAGCCCACCCTTTATCTTCCATTTCCTCTTTGTTTACATTGAAAGCTGCCTTCACTTTCGTTTCCCAGAAATGCTGTTTTTGGGGTTATTTTTGGCTGGGTTAATTTGCCCACGTGACCTCGGCAGCTCGACTCAGATGCTCCCTGACTCACGAGCCGGGCCAGGCTGAGCCGCAGGGCTGTAGGCAGCAGCTGGACCGCTCAGCAGACGGCCCTGACGGGCTCCACACGTGGCCCACAAGCTCTGAGCGCTGGGCTTTCGTTCCCCGCACCTGAGCGGGTGCTCCGCAGCTGCCAGTGCCCCTTTCCCTTGAGCTGCCCCGCAGCAGGCCGTGGCGCCTGTTCCGAGGCCTGCGTGGCCCTCTTGCTGCCCTCCCGGTGGGCAGCACCTCAGCAGGGCTTTGGGATGCCCAGCAAGGCTGGGACCTGCTCACGATGGGCTCCCTGCCGCTAGAACCCTATCTGCCATGCGGTGGGCACCAATGAATCTGTAAAATACATAAGCATGTCACCAAAATTTAGTGACATTCAGGGTAAACTAACAGCAAGCACTGCCCAGAGACAGGGCTGGCCTTGCGTCCTACCAGCCACCACCTAGGCACGGCCATCAGCCTCACTGGCTCCCCATCGCGTCTGCTCCAGAAGTGGCCACTGTCCAGGCACGGGGAACACCCGCGCCCCCTGCTGCCCACACCCTGCCTCCCCACAGCTCGGTGCCGGCAGCTCCAGCAGGTTCAAGCCCTGATCTCAGTTCTGTGGCCCCGGTCTTTCAGCCCCCTTTACACATGCTCCTATTTCACAATATTCTCTAGGTAGACAAGAGCACACCTGTCCCTCATCCAACTGTGGCCCTGTCAGGAGGACACTTGTCCTGGCAGGGTGAGGAGCCTGCTGGATCCCACAAGCAGGCCAGGGTAGCCCAGGCCAGGCAGGCAGAGCGTCCTGCACAGGGCAGGGCCCAGCTCTGCACCGAGCCTGGCAGAGGGTGGTGGGCAGCAGGCGCAGCAGTCAGCGATGAAGAGGCCTAAACAGGGCCCGGGGCAGCAACAGCTGGCACACGTGAAGCCTGGCTCTGCTGCAGCACACCTGGGCCATCTGCATGGAAAGTAAGGAACAGAAGGACACGGTGGCCACCGCAGATTCTGGCTCTCCAGATGGCTCGGGGACAGGTTCAGACAGACAGTGGCCTGTGACAGCCAAAGGGCAGACTCCATCCTCAGACACTCTAAGCTCCTTCCAGTTGCTACGGACAAGGCAGGCCAGCACAGCTCTGTCCACAACTGCAAAATGCTGGAAACGAGCCCCACACACCACACACAGCTTCCAGGGCAGGTATAGAAAGGAAGGAAGGGGCCGGAGCCAGTGCTGCTGCCAGCAGGCTGCCCAGGCACACCCTGAAAGGGTGAGGTGCAACCCCGGCATGAGGGGCACACCCATAATCACAGCACTCAAGAGGCTGAGGCAGGAGCGCTGCGGGGAGCTCGAGACCAGCCTGGGCTGCCCAGCGAGACCCTGTCTCAGAGACAAAAGCCAGGAATATAGCTCAGCGGCTTAAGCACATGCTTGACATGGGTCCCAAGGTGGACCCCGACACTGAGGGGAAAAAAGGAAGCCAGGTGCGGCCTGATGGCTGTGCCGAGCAGCACGTGGGCGGGACACACGCAGCCGCACTTGGCACTGTCCCCTTCCTTATCACTGGGTGTGGCCAGCTTTGCTGTGTGTCACCTTTGCAGCAGCCACAGTCCACAGAGATTGGTATCTCCATGTGAGGAGGCCAGCTTCCCTCAGGAGGCTCTCTGCACAGCCTCAGGGCCATTGGGAGCAGAAGCAAGCATCCTCTAGCCGGAGGTGCAGGGCCCCTGGGACTAGACCAAGGGGGCGAAGGGGCCTGGGTAGCCCACCTCCACCTCCCCCAGGATGGAAGAGACAGCCCCTACCATGCAGGGCTTTCAAGAGTTTAAACTGTGTTTAATACCTGCAGAACTGGAAAAACTACCCAGAAAGCCGTTATCTGCGACCACCACCAACTTCACTCCCATGCCAAGGAGGGCAGCTCTGGGAGGACCCAGAGGTAGGGCTGCATCTGTCCCCACAGCTCCTGTGGCCTTGTGCTGGGGTGGCTCACCCCCCTTAAAATAGACCGCACCTCATGATGGTAGCCGACGGGCACACACCTGCATGCACAGCCATTAGGAGCCTGGGGCGGGAGGGCTGGTCTGGGTGACGCAGACCCTAACTCAAAATTCACCAAAATAAGCAGCACTGGCAATACAGCCCCGTGGCAGAGCGAGCTCCACGGAAGGGGGACACGAAGGAGCCACATGCCAGCGCCAGGCTGCTCTAGCACGAGGGGGCCACTTGGGAACGACTCAGGGACTGAAGTACAGCCACACAAGCCCTCTTCTGCACCACAGCCCCGTCTGTGACTGTCCGGGGAGGTGCCAACCTCGGAGCTACAGGGCGGCTGCTCTAAGCCCACCTGGGGAGCTAGAGACGGCCTCAGCGCAGCCCCGGACCAAGCAGGAGGCACGCCTCCCTCTCCATGCTCGGGCGGGCTCGGACACAGCGAGGCAGGCGCCTGCCTCCCCAGCCTAAGACCCTCCACTGAGGTGAGAACAGACACAGACCCGGGAGGAGGAGTGGTGCCTGCACGTACACAAACAGGCACTGCAAGGGGCAGCAGAAACCCCAGCCCCTAGCCCCAAGTTACTTTTTTTTTGAGAGGGGATTGAGACAGGGGCGCACCGTGCAGTCCAGGCTGGCCTTGAGCTCACTTTGTAGCTCAGGCTGGTCTGGAACTCACGACAATCCTCCGGTCTCGGACTCCTGTGTGCTGGGATGACAGGCCCACCCAGCACGCCTGGCTTTCCACATAACTTTCATTTTGTATTTTTGTTTTACAGTTTTCCTATAAAGAACAGTCATTCTGGATAGAACTGGAAAACAAAGCTGGGCCTGTCGCCCCAGCACTTGGGGGGCAGACGCAGGACTGTTGTGAGTTCAAGGCCAGCATGGGCTACAAAGTGAGCTCAGGACCAACCTGAACTGCATAGCAAGACCCTGTCCAAAACAACAACAACAACAACAACAACAACAACAACAAAAGAGTCTAAAGTGAAGTCTTTTTTTTTGTGTGGTACCGGGGCTTGAACTCAGGACTCTGCCCTTGCCATGCCATGCAGGCCCTTATTCTACTGAGCTATCTCCCTGGCCCCTAAAGGGAAGGCTTGAAAGAGATAGGCTGGCTGTCTAAGTGCCTGCCTGGCAAGCACAAGCCCCAGGGTCAATCCCCAGTACCGCACGCTGTGCTGGCCCCCTGGCCATTGAAAAGGCGTGGTGGCACATGCCTGTAATCCCAGCACCAGGGAGGCTGCCATAGGAGGGCCTGCGAGTCCCAGCTGCATAGCGAGACCTGTACCAAACACATAAGTAAACAAAAGATTAAAAGTAAATAAATACAATGAAGACTGCCTGCACACTAGGAAGGCTCAGCAAAGCGCAGCCACTGCCCTCCTGCGTCTCCACCCCCGGCACAGCAGGCTCTCCAGGGCAGTCAGGGAAGCGGAGACTAAGCTCCTACAGGACCTACAGGTCCCTGCTCTTGGGGTTCAGGGGAGCTGAGCCCTAAGACCACGGCCACTGTGGCACCACGGGCAGGGAACACTGCCCAGATGGCCCTGGCGGGCAGTCCTGCAGCACCGCCCCTCAGCCCTGCCCACCACGCAGCCACCCACTTCTGTCTGCTCTCCAAATGGCCCAGCCCTAGACAGGAAGGGCAGCATCTGTTAGAGACGTTTAAGTTGATGTTTGAGAGAGAGAGAGAGAGAGAGAGAGAGAGAGAACATAAAATTAAAAAAGAAAACTGATTTGCAAGCATTTTACTAAAACAGTCATTATGCGTCTCTAAAAACCCGAACAAGAAAATAGATAGTTTAATAGCGAAAGCTATTTGCTGACTTAGGCCAAGTGAAAGCCAACATTAACCAAAAAAACATTTTCCACGTAAAAACATTCCTTTTATTATTCCTTACCCTAGAACTCTGCCCATTAAAAAATAAGAGAAAGAAAAAGAAAAGGCAAAAACGACGAGTGCTCACAACCCTGCAAAGGGCGCCTGCAGGGCAGTGGAGCAGGCCGCCCCAGCAGCCACCCGAGGCAGCGAAGCTCTAGGAACCCGGCTCTCGGCACGGCACGCGGGACACAGTGCTCAGAACTCAGGTCTCCTCCCACAAGGTGACGCCGTCTCTGGGCTCATGGCCTCCTCACCTGTCTGCCCCAGGAGCAGCCGCTAAGACACCCCGCTCAACTCCACGCAGAGGACCACTGTACCACATGCCTGGCTCCCACTGTGGGCCACGGTCTGTGGGGGCCATGAGGGTGAACGGCATGTGATTATGCATGCACAGCTGAGTGCAGGCGCTAGGGAGCCTGGGGAGGGGTCAAACAGGCTAAGGAAAAGCCACTGGAACCTAAACCCTGTAGCTGAAGCTGGGCACCAGGCAGGCCCTAGACCTCTTCTGACTGCTCACGACAGCCAGGAAGGGCAACCCAACCGCAAGGCCTGTCAAAAGCGCCTGTCTACCAGGCCCATGAGGCTCACAGTCAGGCGAGTCTTTGTAGCAGTGAAAAACAAGCTAACAGCCCAGCGTGGTGGCGCCACCCCAGCACTCAGAAGGCTGAGACGGGAGGGTCACTGTGAGCGAGGCCGACCTGGACTGGTATCAAGACTGCTTCAAAGACAATGAAAACCAGTGAGCAGCACAGGACCAGGAGCCCCCAGCGCTCCTCCTGTGGGCTGACCCTCTTGACTCAGGGCCAGTCTCTGCCCTGCAGGTCCCCATCTTGTAGCAAGACAGCACCCAAGGTGCAGGCTGGGGGCCACAAACCTAACAGGTGTGAGCAGACACAGCAAGGGGCAGCTGCGCAAAGGCTCAGGGCAAGAGGTCACAGAGGCCAGCAGCCAGCAAGGCCCAGGAGCGTGCAGAACCAGGCTGCCACAGTGAGCGTGAGCGGCCACGGGGCAGCCCACATACAGCCCCAGGCGCTGTCCGGGAGGACAGACAGCATGCCAGGTGTCTAAGAAGAGTCAAGTACCAAGGTTTCTGGGCAACTACTGCATTCAAAATACAACACACCTGTATTCCTGCACCCAAGGGGGTGATGTAGGAGGACCACAGGTGGAGCCCAGCCCGGGAAATTCAGGCTTAGCTGGACTGTGCCTCAAAATGCAAACTACTTCTTGTTCTCCCTCTTCTTCACAGTACTGGGTACTGAACTTGGGACCTTGTGCTTGCCAGGCAGGTGCTTATGCCACTGAGCTATATCCCTGGCCTAAAAAACTTTTTAAAAAATGAAAACCAAGAAGAAGGAGCCAAGGATGCAGCTCCACACACTACAGGGCAGTTGTATGGTGACACGGCCTAGCCCACAGGGGGGACCCCCGCTCCCCAGTGACCCGAGGGGAGGGGCTGTCAGGCTCAGGTTCGCCCCACGAAACCTTTTCTACCTAGGCCCTGACTCCCTGGACAGTCACCCCAAATCTAAATCTGTCTCCAGAGAAACACAGTCCCCCAGTGACCATGGTGTCCTCTTGGCAGGGAGGGCGGGGACAGAGCAGGAGCACTGGCGGGGCCAGTCGTGTTAGGAGAGGACGGCGTCTGGGCACGGGGTGGCATGAGTGTGCATGTGTGTAGCATGCGTGACAGGAGGTCCCAATGGCAGCCCTCATACACACCAGAACCCCACCAGAGCTGGAGGCCTGGCTGGGCACAGAGACTCCGGGCTCCTGGCCAAGACTGGCAAAACCACAGCTGAAAATATGATGACTTATAAAGTAAGAAAAATGAAGAAAAAGAGAAGTCTGAGGAGTACTACTGTTCCAAGCACAGGAAAGCAAATGCCCGAGAAGCCGAGGAAGGCCAGCAGAGCCAGAGTACTCAGCCTCAAGCAGCCGGGCCACAGCGGACCCTGCACCCTGGGAGCCAGCTGCGTGCCACACTCTGTTAAGAACAAACCTAGACAGGGGATACACAGGACTGAGCCGCAGGGCAGTGCATGGTGAGCCAGACGGGTGCCTGGAAGCGAGCCTGAGCTCACAGGGGACTCATGATGGCAGGCGGGACCTCGGACCTGGAGAGATGACGGAGTATCCAACAGACAGCATGGGGACAAAGGACTGTCATCTGGAAACCATCAAGCCCCTTTGTACCTAACACAGATCTATTCCAGATGATCTGTTTAATGTAAAAAAAGAAACTGCACAGGCTCCAGACCGGAAGAGGCTGCAGGGGAATGTCTTGGGCATGTGCAGTGCTACGCACGCAGAACACACGTGTGCAGAACACACGTGTGCTGTGAGAGGACGATGACGGGGATGCACGCAGCGCAGGGTGAGTCTCTACTCAGGCCCACGCCCCGAAGCCAGGCCAACAGCACGCTCACGTGTGCTTTACAGACAAGAACACTACATTGGCAAATTGAAAGATAAGATTTTTTATTCCCTCCTTCCCCCAACTCCTCCTTGTTTTAAGGGCCACCAAATTTAAGCAGGCGCAGGGGCCAGGGGTTCGACCCCGCCCCGGGCAAGCGGGCTGGGTGTGGCTTGGGAGGCTGTAAATAGGCAGATCAGTACAAGTCCGTTCTAGTAGTGAGACCCTGAACACCCTGTAGACCCTTCCCTAAAAAAATACAAAAAAAAAAAAAGATTTTAAAAATTGGAGAGCAAGTACAAATCTCCAGCTAAAGAAAACTTTTTTTTTTTTTTTTTTTTTAATGGAACCAGGGATTGAACTCAGGCCCTTGTACTTGCCAGGCAAGTGTTTATTCTATCGAGTCACCTCCCCGGCCGGAAAACTTCCTCAAAACACAAGAAGCTTCTAAAGTGTGAAGGAAAGAGCAGCCGAGCTGGGACCTCAGTGCTCACGAGCAGCCTCTGGACGCTCCGAGCGCCTGAGGCAGGGGGAGGGCGCGAGGGCAGCCCACCACCGGCACGGCGACAGCAGCGCACTGCGCACGGGGGCACTGGCCCCTTGCCCCAAGTCCGCCTTGATTTCTATTCCACAGACATCTGCAGGACTCGGCCAAACAGGTAAGGTCACCCCTGCCACTTGTAACATGCAGGCAACATGCATGGGACAGCACACTGTCCACAGTATAAAGTGGGAAGCAGGCAGCCACTGACGTGACCGACCACCACATGCCCAGGACAGGACAGCGAAGCAGTGTGGGGCACCGCTGCACCCCAACACACTGCCCAGGCCTGGACCGTGGACGGCCATGCACACAGGCGGCCCCACTGCCCATCAGTAAGTACACGAGCTCTGGAAAGTTCTGCAGAGGGGCCAGGGAGATGGCTCAGCAGAATAAGCATTTGCCTGGCAAGCGCACGGGAATGAGTTCTAATCCCCGGTTCTGCAAAAAAAAAAAAAGAAGAAGAAAGAAGAAGAAGAAGAAAGAAGAAGAAGAAGAAAGAAGAAGAAGAAGAAGAAAGAAGAAGAAGAAGAAGAAGAAGAAGA
>NDGN011550511.1:661-11470 GCA_002564285.1 Tympanoctomys barrerae | reverse complement strand
CCCTCAAAAAAAAGAAAGAAAGAAAGAAAGAAAGAAAGAAAGAAAGAAAGAAAGAAGCACCTCATGTGCTCACTGGAGGGACTTTTTTCGGAGGTGCCTGGATCTAGGCGAGTATGATCGTGGATTAAAGGTATATGATAACTAACTCAGTCCACCGATTGGTTTAGTATAGTTCTGGGTATGGATAATGGAAAGGCCTCCTCTGGATGTGGGTGGCATCAACCACTAGGCTTGTAGCCTGAAGGGAATAAAGGGAAAGAAAGGCTTGCTGCTGCTGCTGTGCTGCTTCCTGCCTGCCCTACCATTATACAGTCCCTTGCTATTTCGTGGTTCGACTTTCGCAGACTCACTGTTTTATGGGCTTCCAAAAATATTAATCTAAATTACTTATTGTGGATTTATTGCTATATTGCGGGATTTTACAGTGCTGTATGTTGTTAAAATTACATAGGTCTATGATTTTAGAAAATGTTAAGAACATTAAAAGTGTTTTTAAATGTGTGGGAAAGGTTTTATAATAGTGTGAGAAGGGTTTATAAAACCTTAAAACATATATAAATACTAAAATGAATATAATGTCACTACTTCCCTCTAATGTAACCTCCACACTGAGGGACTGCTGTAGCTCTTTTTCCTCTGTGATACCCCTCTGCTTGCCTTAGAGTCAGCTGCCTGTGGACTGAAAGAAACCTCTGTGAACTCTGGGCTAAAAACAAGCCTTTCTTCTTTTAATTTGTGTGTGTCAGGTATTTTGTTCCAGCAACAAGAAAGTCACTAAACACACAAATAGTTATTCAATATTATAAGGCTTGTTGGGTCACTTAAAAGCTGCCTTAAAATTTTCATTATTTTAAAGGTCTTAGAACTAAGTTCTTAAGATACTTGCATCCATTAATCATAGATAATAATATAAAGAAGCACTAAGAGTATAAAATATTATTTGATTAGTTTTCAGAGTACAAAGTGTAGTAAAGCTTTCAAATTTATAGATTGTGCTGAGTTTTATTAGATTTTATGGTTTTATTTCATTAAGTCCAGAAAGTTCTGCCTGGATATCTCGCAGATACTTTATACTTTACCTGGACAGAACTGAACATTGATTCATCTGTTCATATTTATTCCTGCTCATATTAGTGAATAGTGTCTTTATTCTCTCCTTGCACTGGAGCCAGAAAATCATCTATCTTCAACCTCCAACTGTAAAATACTGTTGAAAAGTCAGTCTGCTGTTGCAAATGTCAGTTTCGGCAAGTCCTTCCTTGCCCATATGTTTACTGTGACGTGCCTTTAATTAAAAACGCCTGCTGAACTTTAGGTAGAGTCAGTGTCATTAAAAAAAACCTCAGTGGTGATTGTATGCTCTTCAGAAGTTGACCTTAAGGTTTTGTCAACTGACAATTTATAGGGCGATGCTGTTGAAACATCTTAGCACAGATTTTAGCTCATGATAGCATACTGTTACATTTTATAAAAATGAACAAACCAAGGGGGGAATAAATCAGGCATAAATACCACAACAGGAAAATCAACTAAGTCCTTAGTTGCAACAGGATGCATTTTTATTTGAAGACTTAAAAATGTACAATTTGGGGCTCTCTGTGTGTGGTTAGATCTTTTGGAACTAACATTATCATGGTATTTTGTTCCTTTCCTTTTTTTCCCAAAGCTGTGTAATAAAACATGAAGTTGTAAAATATAAAAGATGGTGACTGTTCAGACTTGTCCTTTGCTTGTCTGGTTATCAGTTAAACACTATCAGCCCATTTGTGCCAGAAAATATGAAATAATACCATTGGAGAGCAGTCAGTCAGCTGTATGTCAAGGTCTTTAAAGTTTCAACTATTCTGATATCAAAGCGTGTTACAAATATGACATGCTGAAATGTTTACTCTTGTGAAGTGCCTCCTTAAATGTTTACTTGACCCCGTTCTTGATTGCTGTGTTGGTGCTTTGGTCTGGACAGGGTTTCTCAATGGTCTAGAATCTGTCCCCACCCTGCGTGCAGGAATATACTAGGGCATAGTTAAAATGGCAGCTCTTAATTTTGGATAGTCAGAACAATAAGCAGTTGTTGCAATAGATACATTATTTAAAAAGAGAGGAGGGGAGAGGGAGAGAAAGAGAAAGAGAAAACAGGGATTTTTTTCCTCTTTGCAGACTCACAACTTTTCTTTGCAATTGCATCTACTTGTCTCTAACCTAAAAAATAGTAGAAAAATGTCACAACTTGAGTTATGGAAATAGGAATACAAAATTTGCATTTCTTAAACTACAATTTTGCATGACATTTTGATTTACTAGGTGTCCTATCTTAACATTGAATTGGAGGGCCGGGGAGATGGCTCAGTGGAATGAATAAGTGCTTTCCTGGCAAGCACAAGGGTCTGAGTTCAATCCCCAGTTCCGCAAAATAAATAAGCATTGAACCGGTTATGTTATTGGTACTAATATATTAAATATACAGTGTTCTTAAGGAGGTTATATGTTATTTGAATCATTTAGGAGTTTAGAAATGAGAAGATATAAATGATCCAGTTTGGTACTTATGATACAGTTGAATATCCAATGCTAAAATATTTGAGAATTTGAAAGCTTTTGAGCATAATGTGGGTGCTCAAGGAGTTTGAGATTTCAGATTTAAGATCAGGGATGTTCCACTGATAAAATCTGTGCAAATATTCAAAAGTCCGGAAAACCCTGAAATCCTGAACACATCATCATTCATTTTTGTCTCAAGTTTGCAATGAAAGAACCATTCCCTCCCTTTTTGTATTTTAGGGAAGGGTCTACCGGGTGTTCAAGGTCTCACTACTAGATCAGACTCGTAATGATCTGCCTGTTTACAGCCTCCTAAAAGCGGGATTATAGGCATGTGCCACAACACCCAGTCTCAATCACCATCTCAGTGCGCCTAGGAGGCAGGGTTGGCCCAGTAGTCCAGGGGATCAAACCCCCAGCCCTAAGAAACCTTTTTTTGAAGATATATCTCCTGTTGTTACATCAACAGCTGAGATGGTGGGTCTCGATTGCCTTGTTATGAAACATCCTCCCTTTTTCTTTTGATAACTAGGATTTAAATCCAAGGACTTCACACTGACCTATATCTCTTACTTCATTCATTCATTCATTCATTCATGTATGTGTATATGTATGCATGCATGCTTTGTTTTGAGACAGGGTCTCACTAAGTCACTGAATTTTCCAGCCTGGTTTGAATTTGCAATCTTCCTGCCTTAACTCTCCAAAGTTCTGGAGTCATAGGCCTAAGCCACTAATCCTGGCTCTAACTTCATTTCATCCTGAATGGTCGTTACTGATTTTTATGTCCTAGTCATGGGAATAACTTCTTTTTTTGGTTCAGATTTATCTTAAATATCTTGTAGTTAGAAAATTCTGTAATCAGAAGGTTCTAGTATTGGTAGGCAAAATGTGTATATATTTGAGAGATAGTGAAACATTGTAAGAATCTGTTACAGTAGGGGTTAAATAAAAGATTTTGGAAGAGGGACAAAATTATATGATAGAGTTGAGTATCCAGACTCTTATTGCTGAGCTGGTAACTGAGACTGGGCATGGAGGCGCGCACCTGTAATACCAGCACTTGGGAGGCTGAAAACAGGAGAATCATTGCAAGTCTGATCTACATAGTGAGACCATGTAGACCCTGACCTAAATACATCAAAAACAAAAACAAAAACAAAACTACACTACTTGATTATTTCAGGTTAGTGAGATGAGTTGTGTGTGAGGTGTGGAGAAGGCATACTTACCTAAAAGCCTTTCTACAGCTGCAAAGGCAAGGTGTCTGTCAAGGATGATAGAGGCAGCAGGCAAAATTAACCACAGAGGCAAGGAAAAGTGGCCGAAGGACTACGCAAATAAGTTCTTGCAATCGCATCTGTCCACATGTTAGCGGCACGTTGTTGGCCACCTGGGGCTGTTCTTGAGTCACACATTTGCAGCAGTGATTTGAGGGTTAGCTGTGGGGAAAGTGGAAATCTCTGTGTGCCCTTGTTGATGATTCATTTCCAAGGACAATACTGTACTACACAATAGAGCCTATCTCCAAGGCTTTAACAAAAGTCTTGTGCACCTCCTTTGTTCCATATTGCTGTCTCTAACTCTACTCCCAAGTGTTAATGAAAGTCCCAGCGAGGGGAAAGAGGTGCAGAAAAATGAAAGTGTGTATTTACACATACTCATCTCTGTGTTTCTTCACTCTGATAATTGGTGGGTACTTTGACTAATTTCAGATTATTTAATAAGTAAGGAATGTATATTTAACAGTGCAGAAGAGATTACAGTTTACAAGTAGCAGACTGTTAAATAGTATTTAGAAAAGAGGTAAGACTGCCAATGTAATAGGCAGCTCAAAAGTCTGATATTTCTTATAGAAAGTAGATTCAGCATAAAACTAAGGAATTTCAGGCTATCCTACTTATAGAAGATAAATGACCCATGCTGTGAAGGCCACTAGTCTGTCTGGGCAGTCTTTTAAACATTTACTAGGAGCCTGTAAATAGAGTTGGCAAATCCAGTGTATGTAACAGAATTTATGTACGTATTGAGGAAGTTTTATGGAAACTTCCACAAAATAAGATTTGCTCATGAGTCATAAGAAATAATTTGTCTGGAAAACCAAGATAAGAGGTGTTTTTTTTTTTTTAATATTAAGTATGCCATTGACAAATGTATGTTTAGGTAAGAAGAGTATAGACGTTTTGGGAGAGAGAAATAAAAAATAGAAAATGCAATAAAATAACAAAGAACTTTTTTGCTTCACAGATTAACCAAGTAAGATTTAGGACTTTAAATGGTTTTTAGCGTATCTACATGTAAAGATTTATAGTTAAAGCAAATCTCAGGATTATCTGTCTGTCTGAAATTGTGATAAACATATAAAATGACAGAGTGAAATGCATTAAGACCCAAAAAATCTCAGCCCACCCAAGTGCAGCATCAGAGACTTCTCTGGGTAGCTCTGCAGAGTTAACATGTGGGTGTAAGTTTTGTAAAGCATAAGATGGCCAAATGTATGGGGCTGAATATACTAGAGTAGGTGCATAAAGCCAGGAGCGAAGAGGGACGCTGTTTTACTTGATCCTAAAATAAAACATTTTTGTAGTAAAACCAAGAACATATTCTAGAATCAAATGCAAGTTTTTTATCTTTTAAAGATAACTGCCAGACAATAATGGTGTTGATGATTGCTTCAGTGCAGCTCACCCGTCTACTGCTTTCCCTGGATTGCCCGTCTCTGTCACTGACTGCTTTGCGCTAGACCCTCGCTAGAGACGCCGTCAGTACACCTAGCAGAGCAGTCCAGGCACGAGGCCTGCCATCCCCGCTGCTGCATCCTTCCTGCAGAAGAGCAGTCCTGGAAGGGGCAGCCAGCAGGCTGACAGTTCAGTTTCCTGAGTGTCAGTGTGAAAAGCAAAATATGCCAGATTGTGCTTGCTAGATCCTTGTTTTGTTTATGAGAAGTGTAATTGTGAAATTGCTTTTTATAGCTTAAGATTTCTAAACCAGAATTATCACAGTATTCTAGAAGTAAAATGATTTTTAAGGAGATTTTACATTAAGGAGAAGGTTCAGTGATGTTTATCACTTGCATGCTTATCACCACACATCTCTTACTTTCCCCCTTGCTCGAGGAGTTGTTTTACATTTCTAGATGATGCAGGGCCTTGGGAAGGTGCTAGGTTAGCCTCTGAGTAACAAGCTTCTTTTCACATCGTGGGTTTCATGATCAGAGCTCAGCTCTGAGATATCTGCCTGTGCTATTCCCAGGTTCACCCTCCTTGGCTCTTCATATCATCCAGCCTCCTGAACTGGAAATATCTCTGTGCTGTTTAATATTCCTCGAGAATTAAACTACCTGGCATGTTTAGAGCTCCAATGAAATCTATGTGTTTTGCTTGACAAGGTTGTTGGTTGGTTTTTAGAGCTTACATATTGAGAATCACATTTGTGGCCAGCTGATAGAGAAATCTCCATGTACAGAAGCGTTGTACTTATGAAACCACCTCTGTCGTCAAAATCAAGTGCGAATCGGAAAGTTCTGTAGGCAGTGGAGCACGAGGCCATTACATTAGTGATGAGCGGTACCCAGCCTGCCAAGGGGCAGCTCAGAGCTGGAGCACAGGTTTGGTTCCAGGAGCAAGGGGAAATGTAATGTGGAATTTCACAGTTTGGGGTTTGTAATTGGGATCTGATACTATTATAAGAAAACCTAGTTCAAAAAGACCCAGGCTTTTCTGTTGTTAAAATCAATGGAGTTAAAAGAACAGCTGCTTGTAAAAGTTAATTTTATTTGACATCTGCCTTGGTCCCAGTAATAAAAGTGATAGTTTTGTTGAACAACCTGTTCTCTCTAAAACTGCATTTCTTCATTACTCTAAGGTCTGTTTTGAAAAAAATACTGCCTTTTGGTTTCTAGAAATTATTTTCTTGATCTAGAAATTACATGTCTTCAAGAATGCAGTCTCAATCTCTCTCTCTCTCTCTCTCTCACACACACACACACACACACACACAATCTGCATCTTTCATTTAATAGTAAAGTGCTGGCATTCTAGATTTTGAGTTGATATTTTTGGGGACTTTTAAGGTGCAGTAGAGTCATTTCAGATGAGTATAATGTAAAGACATTTTGAAAAAAATTTTTTATTTTTCATTAAAAAATCTAAATTTGTCTTTGTCACACGGATGTCACTGCTGTAATGTGACTGGTAGGAAGTAGGATCCTCTTATTTGAGTAGAACAGTTGTTATGAAAAAGAGGTGTTCAACCTGTGCTGATGACCTATCTTGGGTTTCTTTTAAGGCAGTCTTGGTATTAGTGGGTCTTGTCATTCCTCTTGTGTTTGTAAGGAAGCAGAAGTGACTGGTAGAGGGTAAGAACACCAGAGAACAAAATCGAGCAATATTTTCCAAGGGAGCATTGCTTTTCTGTCATTTTTATGTGTTTTAATTTAGCCACTGTTGGGTGAGTAGTTCAGAGAGAAGGGATTTATTATTTTAAAATGAAGTCATCTGTTGTTCATTTTCTGCTGATTGAAACAACTCTTGTTTTTGAAATGCCTATTGATTCTTTGAGAGCCAATTACTAGCCAGGCGTGGTGGGCGGTGTGCACACCTGGAATCCCAGCACTTCGGGAGGTGAGGCAGGGTGGCAAGTTCAAGCCCAGTGTGGGCAACTTAGTGACTCAGAGATGCTGTGTTGAAATTAAAAAATGCCAAGGAGTGTAGCTTAGTGTGAGGGCCTTAGCTCAACCTCAGTATCACAAAAATAAACAAAGACACAAACACAAACAAAACATGTTCATCATTTGAAGAGGAAAATCATGAAAATAGTTTCTTCCTACAAGCCCCTATCAGCCTTTGTAAACATTTCTGCTGGGATATAGCAACTGGCTTGACAGCAAAATCTCTTTAGGTTTTGAAGAACAGCAGTCAGCTTTAGAGCGCTGGATGCAGACTGTTTTCCTCAGAGTTTTTCTCTCCACCCCCCAACTAAACATCATTTATTTCAGGCACAAGGAAGGAGTTTAAGTGGTTGCTGGTTTTGTTTTGTTTTTGTTTTGTTACAAACCTGTCACTACCTATAATTAGTGTGACCACACTTTTAAGCTTACTGATAACGTTCCTTGTTTCTCTTATTATCTTGCTTCAACTAAAGACAGCAAATACCTCACAGATAATCAGTGATTATCCATGTAGTACCCGTAGCAGACACTGCTAGTCCATCCTGCACTGTTTGCTGGATAGAACTGATGAGGTTTGGGACATGCCACCCTACAACGTGGCACTTTGGCATTTGGGGAAATAGAAAAAACAGGTCAGTCCCTCTCTCCTGGCCCTTCTTCCCTGAAGCAGGCCATGAAGTCTTTATTGCAGAGGTCTCACTCTTACCTCCACCCAGAGGAAAGGATATCAGTATCTCTGAAGAACCCAGGATATTAAAAAATACCCCAGCAGCACAAGCCTGGATACAACCCAAATGCCCATCAACTGAGGAACAGATAAAAACGATATGGTCTTTTTACACAAGGGAATATTACCCAGCCATAAAGAAGGGTAAACTTGAGATATTTCTAGGTAAATAGGTATAACTTGAGTTCATACTCAGGAGAATCAGATTCCCGTGTGTAAACATTGTATTGTCTCCCTGGTGTAGGAAATTGAAAGGATGAACAAGGACCAAAACGCACAGCAGATACTGAGAAATGGAGGAAATTGTTCAGAAGAAAAGCAGAACTCGGGTCGGGGAAAGGGAAAGGAGAAAGGAAAAATATACATGATAGCTATACTACTAGCTTCTTTTAGCTCATGAACAAGAAAGTTTTGTGCTAATATTGTTTGGAGAATTTTTATGCCCGTGTCTTGTACTTTGAGTAAATCTTTTGAAGAAATCAATGTGCAGTGTATTAACTCTTGTCATTCTAATATTTTGTTATGAAATTTTTTCCCCATAAAATAAAAATTTAAAAAATACCTTAGATTCAGCATGCTTAACACTCAGAAAAAAAAGTCAGTCCCTCTCTCCGGCCCCTTCTTCCCTGAAGCAGGCCATGACGTCTCAGAGGTCTCATCTTCCTTCCACCGAGAGGAAAGGCTGTGCTTTCTAAGCACATGTCCTTTTCAGCCTCTTCTCTAGCCATTATTTTGCCTTTAGTACAAGCTACTGACTGTCCCCCGTATCGTCTCCTCTCTTATTTAAAGTTCTGAGGAGTTTACTTCCTTCACGGTTCTTACGTTCATGTCTTCCTTCCACGATGATCTCTGCCATAATTTGGCTCTGCATCTTGGGTCCTCTTACTTGGTTCTCTTATTTGATATGTTTTGCCTCTATTTTAGCGTGCCTGCCTTCAAACCATTCCCAGTCCTCTTTCCTGTGTGGAACTATGTCAGACACAGACGTGTGCAAAATAGTATAACAGATACACATACTTACCTCCAGGGGTTGACCTGGTTAATTTTATATTTTATTTAATTTTTTTTGTCTTTGTTTCAGTACTTTCTTGTTTGAATTTGAAGAATGGAGTGCATTAAAGCACCTGGGTGCAATTAAAATTACATCCCATTCCACATTTAAAAAAAATGTTACTGAATAGGGAGTATAATTCTAAAAAGTACTTTTCCATACTGATTTTTTTTTTTAGCTGTGTTAAAAATATTTAAGTGGAAAATGCTAGAAGTGCATACTTTCTGTGTTCTCTTTACTCTTGAAAAGAAAGAAGCCAAACATCATATATACCCAGGTTTGTTTTCCTATTCTTGAGTAGATTAGTCTTCTAAGTACTATTTGGATTTCAATTTTCATGACATTGTATGTGCTTTTGGGGCACTCTTGTTTTCAGAAAATAGTTTGGACACTCTTTCAAAATATCTGAACCCACCAGAACCTGCAACATGCGTCAGTCCTTAGCAATAATTTCCTGATGAGTATTTAAATACATACTAAATTTTGGCATTGTGACTTAAATGACAAAACCTGTGTCTTACTTGCATAATGGCACATTTGTACTGTTCTTACAGTTTAGAAGCTTTCTTTACAGTTTTGAAGCAGTCTCGGTTTTGGAAGTTCCCCTCCCCCCATGGGTGTTCATTATAAAAGACTTAGAACTTTGTGTATTTAAAATTTTAGTACCTCTGGGAAGGATATATCTTAAGTTGATATTTCTTCTTTATTTGTAGTTATTGTTTAGTGGCCAAAACCCCTCTCACTAAATGTAAAAAGATACAGAGTAAAAGGAAAAAAACTATATCATGGTTACATGGTTTTTGGTAGTGTCTCCGTGTAGTACACTTTTTTTTTTTTTTTTTTTTTTTTAATCTCTGTACTTGGGATTGAACTTGGAACCTTGCACTTGCCAGGCAGGCACTTAAGCCACTGAGCTATCTCTTTGGCCCTACACTCATATTTTGAATGTAGATGCTGTCAGATAAATTCATGCTTACTTTGTATGTTTAAATGGCTTTCTGGAACACGTCTAACTCGGTTTTGAGGCTGTTAGTTTGGGCTGCTTGTTTTCTTTAAACCAGAAGCAAAGTTTCCATTGTGGACTGCTTGCTCTTTTTTTAAAGGAAGGACTTTGGACATTTGGCTGGTAGTGGATAGAAATGTATCCTCTCTAGCTGACAGGCCATATTTGCTAGAGAAGACCTAGAGGATTGGTGTGTGGTGAGGACCTTTGAACTCAGGTCTCTCTTGAACATATTTAAGGCTGAACACTTACTGAGTCTGGGACGCACATGGAGGCCTGTGTGTGCCCCACCACAGGCTGTTCAGAGCAGTGAGGAGAAGTGGTGAGAGATAGCAAAGGTCCTTCTCCTGGTGAAGCTTGTAATTCTTGTGAGGAGAGAAAAACAGAAGGGAAAAAACCACAGACAGGACGACTTCAGGTTGCAGTAGAAGTTGTGAGGTCTCCCTGCAGTAGCATATGTACCTGTGGGAGAGGTTCTTGTTGAACTTTAGAGCTTTTTTGGGTAGTGAAGGCCTTGGTGGGGCGGTGACATGATGGACACGTAGCTTTCATGCAGAAAGGTGGTCTTCAAGACTAAACGTCCTTTTGCGAAGTGAACTGTGAAGAGTGCTGCCCTGATTTGAGAAGCAAAGGACTAAGAGCATGTGCAGAAGCTCTGGGACAGGCAGGGCCTGCAGCACTCCGATGGTTGTGTGGTGGGGTGCAGGTCGCTGGTGACAGCCACCAGCTGTTTGTGCCCTGAGGAGCCTGGGTTTTCCTCGCACAGATGCTAAGGCTGAGCCAGACAGCACAACCCACCCAGACTTCACGGATGTAAACTG
>NDGN011550507.1:10627-36500 GCA_002564285.1 Tympanoctomys barrerae | reverse complement strand
TGAACTCAAGCCCTTGTACTTGCCAGGGAAGCGCTTATTCCACTGAGCCATCTCCCTGGCCCCTGTAAAGCTGTTTTCTATTTGACTCTCTCTTCTTCACTGTTCCTCATACCTGGTCAGTAGGCGTCTACTAAAATCTCACTGTAAGTCAAATTAAATTTTCATAAAATCTAATCATCTTTTTATTTTTAACTTAATTTTATTGAGAAACAAGTATCAAAACTGATTACTTGAACAGCTTCAGTGATTAATACATTGCATATTATTGTCTTCATAGTGGTTTTTAAAGAGAGTTCTATCTTATTCATTTACAGTTGATTGTTGATACATATTTTATAAAGACAATTTTCCACCCACTCCATATACTTCTTGATTTTGTCTCAGTTCACTCAAAAATCTTACTTCAGTATTTTCTAATGAGTTTATATAACTACTTGAAATTTGAAAGATTAATCCTCTTTTTTCAGAACTGGGGACTAAACTCAGGACCTTGTGCTTGCTAGGCAAGCACTATCTAGCCCTCAAAGATTAATTCTTGAGGTTCAGATATACATCTTTATCTTAAGCCATAAAATATATATAATTATTTTATTTGATTATTTGCCTATAAAAATAAAATATTATGATAGTAACATTATTACTACTATAACAATGAAGAGGAGAGAGTCAAATAGGAAAACAGCCTTACAAACTTTCTTCATCAGAAATACAGTGTGAAGACAATTCTCCACCCCACTCCATATACTTCTTGCTTTTGTCACAATTCACTCAAAAATCGTACTTCATTATTTGCTAATGAGTTTATAAAATTACTTGAAATTTCAAAGTTGTTAGAACTTGAAGTTGTAAGGCCGTTTTCTTATTTGACTGTTTTATCTTACTCAAGTTGTTACTTGAGTAAGAAAAAAAAAATAAAGTTTAGGACTCTACCACTGACAGCCATACATATGAAATGCCTGCGAGGCTCTCTGCACACACTTTATGCCCCCATTTGCAAGAAAACAATCTGATCATAGCTGTGCTGCTCTGCAGTTTACATTCGAATTTTGAAAATCTGGGGATTTAAATTAAAGCTCATGCCAAAGTTGTTCAAGTTGTTAGAATTTCCCAGTGCCCTATAGGGATACAGTACGAATCATACCACATTCTGATCATTTGTTCATGCTTTCTGAACCAAAACTTCTTTTATTAATTACATCTACTTCCGGCCACATCAAAATACAAGATAAATTTTCACTGTGTTACATTTGCTGTAGAAAAAGTAAATCTCACTGAAAAACTAAATCTGACACTTTTGGTCCATGTATATTTGAGAGTTTGTAATTGACTGCTCATTTTTGGGCCTATTAAAAGATAATAAAAATAAACTACAGTAATTATAAATGCACCTTCCAAGCATGGGTAGCCAAAATGATGTCCCTACTTACACACCCACCATGCTTAACATCTCGTCTTTTTTCTATAGTTTTCATAAAACTACCCATGTCATACACTTTCAAGACAATCAAAATTTCCAATTATTGGGCTTCCAATTAAGACATTGCTTGTAAATGCTTGTAACAATTGACAACAAAGGAGAATTCATATGGGGTCATTTATTGTTTTTAGTGTCAAGACAAAACAATTTCATACAGTAATCTTTCATTGACTTAAAAGTCAAAAGCTATCAGTTGGGGGATTTTTCTTTCTCTGTATTTTTAGGTTTATTCACTTCCAACAGAAGATCACATAAGACACCTCACATATCTGCAAAGTTCTTTGAACTGCATCCTGAATTGTTTTAATCTTTTGATCCTTCGTCCTCATGGTCTCCCTTTCAGCTTGTGAAACAGCTGTTTGTTCCAGACTGCCAAGAGGATGGTCCTCCTGCCATTTTATACCGGGTTAAAGTTGATTGTTCTCATCAATGATAGAGCCAGTAGCTCCTCTAAATATACAAAGCAAAAGAAATAAGACAATTTAACAGCACTACTATTACTTGAAATATTTTTTCCGGTGCCCTTCAGAATTAGATATGGGTAATAGAGAATTTTTCTCTATTACAGAAACAGTGGCACAGAAGATATGCTCTATACACTGAACAATACAGGTCCTAGTCTTATGTATAAACCAAGAAAAATTACCTAAAGGAAACTAAAGTTTTCAAATTCTCTCATTTTCTACCTCTTAAACTTAACTTATTAATATTTCTCCAAAGTAGTGGATTTAAATTGCCACTGGGCATATAATTCAAGAGCAACTATGTAGTTTTTCTTGATTAGGTTCTCAGAATAGTATTTTAGCTTTTCTTTTCACTTAAAAACATGGCCTCTTTGAATTCAGCTAAATGATTTGTTTCATTTGAGATTCACAAATTATAAACCCCATTTGCAAGAGAACAATCTGATCATAGCTGTGCTGCTCTGCAGTTTAAATTAGAATTTTGAAAATCTGAGGATTTAAATTAAAGCTCATGCCAAAGGTAACAGAAAACCCTCCACTCTATTCTCATAGAGGGAGTAATTATATATGAGAACCTGAAATTAGGAGCTGAAATTAGAGCTGTATTCACTCAGCCCCAAAGAACAGCTAGTTTTTTAGACCTCATAATGAAATGATTCCAGGTAAGATAATATACATGTCAGAGCCATTCTGCACCATAATTCTTGGCTTTTATTTTCTTTTTTCAAATATATTGAATCGCTTTAACTCTCTTTGTTGGTTAAACCTGTTTTAAACTATTTATAGAAATGCAACACTTGACAAAAGATTTTTGCTTATGTTTAGAAAAAGAGGTTAAAAGTTCTATTGTTTAAATACATTTCCTTTTCGTTTTATTTAATATTTAAAATCTTCAATATAAATAAGAAATAATAGGTTTTTCTTTGATTTGTCATCACTGTGATAATGAATATAATATTTTAGTCCAAGCTAAACATGATGCAAATGTGTTTTGCAATTTGTGCTAAGTTATTTGTAGTAAAGCTTATGTGAAAATATTTATGAATGTAACTACTATTTACTGAGTTCTTGTTTTGTACTAGGAATTGCGCTACACACTTTTTAAGTACTATCTTAAATTTTGAGACACAGTTTCAGTGACTACTTTTTTATATGTGCTCCGATCCATCACAAAGTGTGGATTGACTAGCTTCCTTGAACCACAAAGCCAAATTACTATTACGCAAGTATTTTATTAACATATTGTGATAATGTGTCACTTTTAACTGGTGATCTCAATAGAGAAAAATCATTTATTGAAACAGAAGGAATTGTTTTTGCTTCTTACAGATTGATCTCATTTTTATCTTAGTCGTGCATCTCTTCTTCATGAACTATATTCTATGTAGAAAAATGGATCAAAGAAGCAGAAATTAGCAAAGTTTTTGTATATTCCAATTTGAAGAAGCAGGACAGGGGAGTTATCTCAGCAGTCTAAGCACCTGCCTGTCTACATATTTGTAAGAAAAATATATATATTACTATTTACTATGGCTTCTGGAGGAAGAAATTCCATAATGTGCACCAAAAGGTTTAAAAATGAATCACAAATAGCACTTTAGAAATCTATTATGGGGGCTACTTATGTGAATAAAGAAAACCTAGAAACTCATGACAGCATCAGTTGTGATAACATTACTGACGTTTTCCCAGTTGACGCACAGATACAGTGAAATGTAATTAAGGGAAAATTCCAATAAGAATGAAAAAATGAAAGTATAGCAGCATATTAATTAAAGGTAATTAAATTTGTCTACATTTTTACACATACTATATATATATATATATATATATAGTAGTTTTAATGAGAAAACTGTGAGAAAAGATTATTTTTTAATTTTAAGATTGACAGCATAATTCCATTACTTTAGAAATCAAATTTTCAAACGGAAGTATGTTTTATACAAAAACACATTTTATCTACATGAAGACAAAAATAGTTTTTTATGTTTTAGGGCATTTATAAAGTTAAAAAGTTATTATTATTATTTTTGTTTGTTTGTTTAGAGACACATTTCTTAAAAGCCAAAGAGAATACAACACCCAAAATGAATTCTAGTGAAAACAATGGACTTGGATAGTAATATTGTGTGAGTACAGGCTCTTCCAAATGTACCACAATCAGTGTCCGATGCTGATAGTTAGGAAGGTTGTGATTGTGTGGAAGGTATGCGGTGTTTTTTCCTGTAGTGTTTAACTGTTCTACAAATTAGAGACTATTTAAATGTATGCACACAAACATACACAAATTGCTTTAAATCCCCTGAAAACAGACCTAGAGAAAAAAGGCAGAAGATATTTTTATGAACAATTAAAAAGTCATTAATATTTTAAGAATGCATTAAAATAGGACCCCCTCCCCTCTGCTCCCAACACAGAGAGCCAGAGACTTCACATCATTTTGAGGCTCTTTCAAGTAATGGAGAGTGTTATAAGTACCTTCAAAATGTGTATTTCAGTAAATTGAAATATCTAGAAAAAGTGAATAGATTCCTAGATGCATGAATTACTAAAACTGGATGAAGAATATATAAAAATTCTGAAGAGTCAGTAAGAGACAATTTCACATAAAACCAGTAACAATAAATCTTTGGGAAGAAAAAAATTCAGAAACTCTCCAAAATATAGTCATATAGGTATGCTTCCTGACATCAGAGCACTTGTACAAGAAATAATATCAAGAATCAACAAAGATTATATTAAATTTACAAACTTTTACACAGTAAAAGATATTAACAAATGAGTGAAGAAATCACTATGTAATGAGATAAAACTTCATTAGCATCTTCTTAGACAAGACAAAAATATAAAATGTTTAAAGAACTCCAAGAGTTAAATTCCCAAAATGAAAGATCTAATCAAACAATGTCCACGTGAAATAAAATGCTATTTCTCAAAAGAAGAAAAACCACTGCTCAAGTACCACTTCCTGATAAAAATATTTGGCACCTTTGGCTGTTACAGAAATACAAATTAAAACAAGGCTGATGTTCTACCTTAATCCAATGAGGACAGCTGTCTTCAGGACTCACAAACCAACAAATGTTGACAAAGATGTGGAGAAAATATTTCTACATTTTTGTGGTAGTGTAAACCAATATAATATCATTAGTTATCAGGATAGAAAATCTTCAAGATATTAAGATAAAAATTTATTTGAATCAGCGAAACCTCTCATGAGAAGAAAAGAACAAAAGTCTTCATGCAATAGGATGCACAAGTATCCATGTACATAGGAGACAATTCACAAAACCTAAATCATGGAAATGGAATATATGCCCACCAACAGATGAGGGGATAAAGAAAATGTATACATACACAATGAGGGATCCTCCAGTCATAAACAAAAATAGATTCAAAGACAGGCATGGTGGCACATGCCTGTAATCCCAGCATTTGGAAGGCTGACGCAGGAGAATTGTTTCAAGTTCAAAAGTAGTATGGGCTACAAAGTGAGCTCAAGGCTGGTCTGAACTACATAGGGAGACCCTGTCTCAAAATGTCAAGAAAACAAAAAGTTCAAGTCATTTTTTGAAACATGCTTGGATCTTGAGACCACGATACTAAGTGAAATCAGTCATTCACAAAGATTAAATATCAAATGGTTTCCTCTAATATGACAGATCCCCAGTATATATTGTATAAAGAGTTACATCAAAGAACCATATGAAGGAACTGGTAGATAGACACTGTAGAGATGGGAAATAGACTTAGAAAAGGAGGGCTGGAGGTAGCAGAAAAATAATCACGGTTGAGCTTGGACATTTACCAACTTTCAAGATAAATGCAATCACTATATATTGAAAACATATACTAGCAAGAATGTTAAAGGATGCATAGAAATCAGTCACTCAATGAACAGACATTCTCAAAAAAATACTGACAACCTCCAGCAGGTTTAGAACTGAGGAATACACTGTTTTAGGGGACAAAAATATTCTAAAATATGTATCAGGGAAGTTACTAAAAACTTTAAATCACCTACTTTTCATAGGTGAGTTGTATGGTATTTGGTTATATCATGATAATGCTGGTGAAACAAAGGGAAGCATTTCTCCTTGCTGTTAGCTCTATCGAAAATATATTTTCTATATTTTGTTACCAGATAATCATAAATGCTCTAAAGCCCTAGTAATTGTTTTTTGGAAGCTAAGCCTGACAAAATTGTTAGAAACTCTAACTTTAATTGTCAGTTTAGTAAAATGGCTTAATCCATATATATGAAGAGAGAGAGAGAGAGAATAATATTGTTATCTTCACTAATGAATGAAATGTTTTGGTCTCAAGGGCAATACTCTTTTTAAAAAATTTGAATCTTGCCTTGGTCTTCTTATGTGCATACCTTTGGGGAAAAACACCTGTCACCTTCAAAGAGGGTTGGTATTGTAGGAAAACATCATGTATGTAAAACTATAAAAAATGGTATTAACAATTTTCAAAAAATCACTATTGAATCCGAGCTGCATAAGCTATATATATATATATATAGATATATATATATATATAGATATATATATATATAATTTATTTAGGATGGAGTTAATTTGAGATCTGGAATTGTATACTTAAATGTTAGTAGATAGAATGAACTGTAAAAAATAACTTTGTATTAAAACATGCTAAATCTTTGCCGTTTTTATACTTCCTGATATTTACAGTGAGATAATACATATAAAAATGTCGTCAAATTAGAAAAACTGTGTGTTTGTGTGTATTAAAGTCCAAAGCAACATTTTGAACATTCATAGATTATTAACTTGAATTTTACTGTTGTCTGCCTTCTCTATTAATCAATTTCTTTATATGATTTATAAAAGTCACTGAAGACGAGCAATATCAGTTTCAAAGTCAAAGTCATTTAATTATTCTTAATATGTCTAATTAAGTCAAGATTTCTTGCCATCTGCCAAGACAGCCATTAACAAACCAAATCAAAGTACCCAAGATAGATCTATGGTGACTCTCAAATTAGTTTCAGAAAAAGGCAGTATGTCATATTTCTATGCTGTCATCCTAAATCAGTACTGCAAACGAGCACAGACATAATTAACATTAAAATAAAGTTATTTCATCATATATGATCAGAAAACAAACCCAAAACAAGGTTATTGGAAATCAATTGAAATCAGCAACATTGGGCCCAGAGAACTGAAGGAAGGTGACTCTAACCTGACCTGCACTCTCACATATGGCAATGACTACTCAGGAGACCTCAGAAGGAACAAAACAAATCAAGCCTGATAGGGAGATTTCAGTCCTCCAACTGTATTCTTTTCTTTCAGTACTGCTTTGGTCATTCTGAATATTTTGCCTGTCTATACAAACTTTGAAAATCACTCATCAGCATCCAAAAAGTACTCAGTGGAGTTCGATTGAGATTATCTCAAATCAGTAGATTAGCTTGGGATCTACCAATGCTTTCACCCAATACAGAGCTTCTTAGTCTGTGAGCACTGAGTATCTGCTCTTCCCTTCATTTATTTGACTTTATTCAACAGCATTTTTCAGGTTAACTCCTACAAATATTATAGATGTTTTGGTATGTTTCTGGTCAAGAATTTTCCATGCTAATATAAATGGTATTTTAAATCTCACTCTTTATTGCTGCTTTATTGGAAATAATTGACTTTCAATTAGTAATGTGCTGTCTTGTAAACTTTCTGTGTTAGTTTATGTGTCCCAAGATTTTACAGATTATTTTCAGATTATCTTTGTAGATATGTATAATCCTAGGAGGTAAATTATTATTTTATTCTCCCAGTTTAAACATCTTTGCTTTTGCTGGTATATTAACCTAAAATTGCCAATATGAGTTTGAAAACATGGCAAATAGAAACAAGCTTGCCTTGTTTCTGATCTCATTACAATAAAGTTTAGGATGTTACCATTAGATTATAAAAATATATGTAGGTTTTTATTAATGCCACTTAAGAAATTGAGGAAATTCTCACTCATAAGATCACAAAATAATTTGTTGGTATAATTAATTTGAACAATTTGTTATATACATATCAGATCAATTAAACCTAAGAAAATTAAATCTTTATTTCATTTTGACATATTCTTTTAGTGATGCTCTTTCCTTCTGTACATAACAAACAATAATTTGCAAAATTTTGTTTCTGGTTGTGAACTCTGCAGAGGGTGGCAAACAGGATCGCAGCAGCTATCTTCCCCAGAATCACGGATCAAATTGCATTTTTGAATTGAGCTGCCACGGCATTTGATTTAGATACAACCTGGGTGGTGTCCAATGACTATCATCAAGACAAAATGACAAGAATGTGGACAAGAATGAAAAGAAACTGGAAATCTTGTGTACTTTTGTTGGCCATATGAAAGGCAATAGCCAATATGAAAAATAATGTGGAACATCTTCAGTAAATTAAAATTAGAGCTATTAAATTATTTATCAGTTCCATTTTTGTACACTTCCTCAGAACAATTGCAAAGCAGATTTAAAGTTGTTTCATTTATTTTTATATTCACTGAAGTAATATTCCTATTAAACAACATTAAGAGACAAAAAATATAGTGTCTACAACCATAAAAATGAATTAAATAATGTCACACACATATGATACATATATGAAAAAATATATATAATCATCTATCTATCTATCTATCTATATGAAAAGATGGAGCAGATTGTGATAAATTCTAAATATATTAAGCTGCAGACCTTCACATAAATATAACTTATATATGATCCAGCTTACATAAGGCATCTGAAAAAGCTACATAGAATCAGGGGTAATAGAAGAATTACAAGTTAACAGGCATATAGTGGCAAACAAACAAGATTAATAAGTTCTAGAGATCTGCACACCACACTAACTAAAGTCAGTAATAATAAATTGCACATTTAAATTTTTGTTAATACATATGTTAAATATTTTGTTAAAACAAAGCAATCACTTTAAAAATATGCCAGGTTAAGTTAACTAATGGCAATAATTAATATATTTGACATAGAAATTCAATTTTAATAATTTTTATAGGGAAAGATTAATGTATTTTGTGAAGATAAAAATTTAAAAATCTAGATTACATACAGGGCCAGGTTAATAAAAAATATTGGAAGTGGAAACTACAAACATATGGGTAACCTATGATGCATAATTAGTAATTGATATTTGAATAAAACACATTTTATTATCTTTACTTTTTTTCTAGATAAAATGTTTTATGTTTTATGCATGGAATATCTGGGTAAATCACTGTATCATTTACAAATGATTTAACCACACTTAAATTACTTTTTGAGATTATCTACAAAGTCAAATTTTAAAGCAATAATCTCATACAGTATTATGGTCATTCCCTTTGTGTTTTTTCTCTTTAGAGACTTTTTTTTTTTGTATTTTAAAGAAGGATCTACAGGGTTTTCAGGGTCTCACTACTAGATTGAACTCATAGTGATCCACCTATTTACAACCTCACAAGACCTGGGATTACAGGCATGTACCACCATGCCTGGTCTCATTTGCCTTCTCAATGTGCCTTGGGAGCAGGGCCGGCAAGGCAGCACTGGGGACCAAATCCCAGGCCCTGCGCCTGCTTGCAGGTGCTTTAATCCACTGAGCTGTTGGTCAGCCCTTAGAGACTTTTCTTTCGAATTGATCAGGAGTTTACCTCTTTGTGTTGGGATAGATTTACATATTGTTGAAGTAAATCTATTTCATAGATTTAAAGATAGCATAATTTTTGTTGAAGCCTACACCTATAATTAGTCATGTACAGTACTTTCACAAATGTTTTAAAAAATATCCTTTAGTGCTTTTTCCACAGAACTTTGCTGTTTTATTTTGAGATGGGTTTTGGCATGAAGACTTTTCAAAATGGTGTTATATGGATACTCAAAGAACTTTCTGTATACATATGTACATGTAAGACATACATATGACATCAAACATACATATGTAGATATACATGCAGACATATACGTATTCAAAATCATACATACATATATATAATATAGATGTGTGTATCCTAAATGATATATTTTTCAGAAGAAATGATTATCATTATTCTTATAAAATCATCTTGAAAATGTCATGGGTACAATAGTTTAGAAATATTTGCTAGAAGATTAAAATGACAACACAAAATTAAGTTTTTTAAAATATTTTAAGTAAATTTTAACAAATACAACCTTGATATTGGTGAAATTTATAGTATGGCATTTATGAGTCTGATTTAATTATGATACATTTGTATTTTAATTAAGTTTATTGACATATTCCATTCATATGAACATCACAATCATGAACATCACAATCATAAAAGAGAATTTTGTAGATTTCACTTTTTAAAAATCTTTTATTTATTTGGTGCAGGGTCTTGCTATGCAGCTGAGACTCATAATGATCATCCTGTCTCAGCCTCCTCAGCACTGGGATTTTAGGTGTGCACTACCACACCCAGTTTCAGTGTCCTCCCTTCAACCTTTCCCTATTTCAGAAGCTTTCTTTCCATTCTTCCTCTCCTTGTCTTTTTTTTTCCCTTGCTCTTTTCTTGCACCTCCTTCATTTCCCTTCCAATCCAAGCATTTTTTTTCCTATTTCACAATATTTATTACGCATTTTAGTCTTTTTTACACTTCTAGCTTCTCACAACAAAGAAACCTATTTTAAATGAATTCTGCTTCACTTAAAAATATATCAAGGTGCAACTATTTACCTAGAAATGCCTCAACTTTAAAGAAAATGTGGAGGTTTTATATAATTGTGTTTTCTGAACTAGTATTCAGTACAATGTAGAGTAGCCTATCGATTCTATACATTTCCTTTTTTTTTTTTTTTTTTTTTTCATTTGTATATTCAGTACAGAGTCTCACTCCACAGCTCAGAGTCTTAGTGATCCTTTTCCTTTCTGTCACCCCAGCGCTGGGATTACAGGTGGGCACCACTACTCCCAGACTAGGTCATTGGCCCTACAGCTATCTCACTAGCCCTGAGCTATCTAACATCAGCCCTTTATTTCTTTCTTTCTTTTCTTTTATTCTTTCTTTCGTTTTTTTTTTTTTTTTTTTTTTGCAGAACCAGGGATTGAACTCAAGCCCTCATGCTTGCCAGGCAAGCACTTATTCTACTGAGCCATCTCCCCAGCCCTAGCCCTTCATTTCTTAATTGTTAATTCAGTTATTAATATTTCTTTTTACACTCCACAAACATGACTTTTATGATTTTTGATCAAAATCTGTCTTTGAAATCCTCAGGAAATAGAAAGTGAAACAGTTGATCAATGATTTGTCAAGACATTTATCTTCATTAAAATGTCTAGTAAAGTACCTTTCTTTTAAAACCTCCAAAGGGGATAGTAAATAACTTTTTGATTGTTCAACATTTTCAAAGTAATTTTGATTACTTTTATACATATATATACATCCATATATATGTAAAATAGATTAAATGAACAGCATTATGAAAACTTCTGAAGAAAATCTACTAATTCTAATTTTATAAAGTTTGAATAGGCTTTGTAATTTTACTTCCAGATTTTAAGCTAATTATCAATGAATCTATCTTTCAAAATTGAAGGTGTTCTTATGCATGTAATAGCATTGTTGAAGAATACATGCAAAAATGGATGAATATATGTATTTTAATAAAATTGATATTTTCATAATAAAATTCCTTAAGTGTAAACCAGGGTAAATGTGGCATTTCTGTGCCTTTTTCTCACATAACAAATTCCTAAGTGTCATTTTAACTAAGGTTATGTCACATATAATGACATTTTAGTCAATGATGACTGTATGTACAGTTGATGCCCATAAAACCATGAAGCTGAAGCACTCGTATGACCTGAAGACGTTGTAGAAGGGACAATATTACAGTGCATTACTTAGAGGTCTATGGTGATTCTAATGTAAACAAACCTGCTGTAAAAGCTACTTGCATACAAGTCCACCGATACAATTGTGTGCAGTATCTAGCAAATGAAAATGAAAACAAATAAATACACTGATTCTACTCTACGTGAGTCTTGTTGCTATTTTAATTTACTTGCACTTAGAAAACACTGAGTACCAATTTGCTGGGACACAGCAGTATCAGCCTTGCATATTTGGTGCTTAGAGAGCCTCTTGATACATCACACACACACACACACACACACACACACACACACTTGTGCTCCATCTAATCTTATTTATTAGCCCAGGGAATGGAACCCAGGACCTCACACTCTGCCATATCTCCTGACTTTTTCTGAAATAATTGAGCCATATTCTCACTAATTAGCTAGCTAGCCCCTGCTGGTGGGGCCTTGTAATTCTCTTCAGCAAGCAGAGCCAGGGATAACCAGTATGTAACTCCACATGTAGATTTTTATTATTTATTTTTCATGAGAATTTTTATGGAAGTAATTGTAAATAGAGTAGACTACATTAATGATGTTTTCACTAATGTGTACAGGGATGAATTATTAAAACCAAATTTGGGCCAGCCAAATAGGTCAAGCAAGCACAGGGGCTGAGGACTTGATTTCCAGGCTTGCCTTTTGGCCCTCCCCTGGGGCACACTGAGAAGGTATTTGAGAATGGGTGTGGTAGTGCACACCTGTAATCCCAGCCCTTGGGAGGCTGTAAACAGGAGGATCACAAATTCAATCTAATAGTAAGACCCTGAACATCATGGAGACCCTTCCCTAAAATACAAAAAAAAAATCCTTTTATCAACCCCTTCCTTCCATACACACCGTTTTGACCTAAGTATTCTACAAGTTGATCAATTATAGTTTTCAGTCTTTACATGGAAAAATATTTATGGTTTTGGCTTATTTTATCACCCCAAAATCATTCAGTCATCATGGAGAAGAGCACAGAGTTTCCTCTAAAAACCCAAAGTGATCTAATATGTAGTCTTGCTATGTTACTTCTCAATATATGTCCAAAGGACATGAAACCAGCATAACAAAGAAATACCTCATTGTCCATGCTCGTCCTAGTACTATTTATAAAATTTAAATAATGGAATCGCCTTAATATCTATGAGCAGATGAATGGATAAAGAAAATGTGGTCTGTGTGCAGAATGAAACTAAGGTTCTCTCTAGATTTTGTGCATCATGGCAGAGAACAATAGACTGATGTAGTACCTGTGCACCACACAGCCTGGGCATGCAGTGAGCCGTCTAAGTCTTGGAAGTACTCTTATGATTTTTAAGCAATAATGAAATCCATAAATAATGCACTTCTTAAACTAAGTAATGTATTGCTTCACTATCAAAATACTGTGTCAATTTATCTAATTTTTCTCTACCCCTTATTACATTCCGTCTCATTATTATGTGACATTTATAGTATTAGTTTAGTTAGAAGACACAGAGTCCAATCTAAATTATGTTAATAAAAGTAAAGTTAGAAATATTTCAGGAAAACAGGTTGTAGGAAAAGTATGAATATATCTTAGTTACAAGTGCAGATAAGACAGTGAAGAAAATCTTTTATTGCTTGCTAATGTTTTTTTTTTTCTTTTTTCATGACACATTCATATTGCGAACAGAATACCTTACAATTCAGGTGAGGAGTCGTGCAAAGAACTCATTTTGTACGTGAGCTTCTTACTCATAAAGAAAGAAGGAGGGAAAAAAACATGGTTTTTGTTCTAAATGTATTGATTGTGGAGAGCAAAAATAAGCAAGGAGAAAATAACAGAATTAATTGGAAAGAAGAAAGGAAGAATGGAAGGAAGAAAGAAGGGAAGGAAGGAAGGAAGGATGGAAGAAGTCAGAGACTAAAAGTATTTAGCAATGTGCTCATGTTTATGAAATTCATTAATGATAAATTTTACACACTGCTTGATGTACATGCAGTTATTCACTATAAAACTCCTGTTGAAACTTTATCCCCAAGAAAATAAAATTGGGCATGTGGTTGAAAGGGGATTGTTCATGGATTATTACGTGCCCTTAAATTTGAATTTTCTGCAAAGAGTTCACTCTTCTTGTGCTTATTCCTTCCACCACTCAAGATATTGTCACTTACTTCAGGAGGACACTGCATCCTCTAAACTAGCCTGGAGATAGCTGCATTTGTTCCTTGTCTGTCGTTGAAGAGAGCTTTCATGAAAATTCTTGCACTTGTGGGTTGTCCTCCAAATTATACAAAATGTGGGGCACTATGTACACTCCCTATGCTTTGAATAGTAGTCATTTTCCCAATGTTGAGCAAAATGTTTTCAACCTGTGATGTACGGGACAAGATTATTTTGGCTCAGTTTCCACAAGTTCTGTACATGCATGATAGGCTAACTCCCAAGTGAAAGTAGCACTGTGTAATACTGGAATAGAAATGTTTCTCAGTTTATGGCTGGAAGTGGTAGAGAGCAAAGCTAAGAGAGAGAGAAAATACCCTTGAAAGGCTTGTGCTCTCCCATGACACAGCCCCAGCAGCCAGGCCCTACTGCCCACCAGTACACTCAGCTATGACTTCATGGATGGATCAATCCCTGTGAATAAGCAGTACCCTAAGATCCCATCACCTTCCAGAACTGTGTGACTCACTTCTTCATTTGTCCTGGAATTAATCCATCTTGCTTGAGCAATAGTGCTTGTAACCTTATTGTTTGATTACTGTTTTGTCTCACCTCATGACCACCTAAACAATTTCCCATAAGTTCTACCTTAAACCCACCTCACCACATGGTTTCACTCGATAAAAATCCCTAGAACAGACAGCTTCCTAGGCAATCCGCTTTTGTGCCCTGTCTCTCTTCCTCTCTCAGAAAGAAGTTTTCTTTCACCCAGTGAATATATTCTGCTCTTAGTACGTTTCTTGGAACATTTTATGTCCAAACCATAACATCTTGTTTTATCACTCACAATAACAAAAATGCAAAAAAAATAAAAAAAAAAATTTAATTGATTACAGCAATTCATTGTAGTTTTTTGTTATTGTAATTTATATCAGCACTGCCTGGCTTAAGTAAAGTTCTTGGCCTTAGCATTGGAAAAATAAGGTTATTAGTGACCTTAATAAGAATAATATATATGGTAGGATATTTCTCAGTTTTGTCAAAGATGAAAAAATTTGTAATTTTAATATTAAAGTTGTAAAAATCCATCTAACAAATTTAATAATAAGTTGCACTCCCAAAAGTAATATAAGAAGGTATGACCGCTGGTGTTTCCAGCCAGGATATACTTCAGAAAGCAAAAACATTTTTTCTAGATTTTTGTCTGATTATTGTTAATATGTTATATTTTAAATTATTTTTTCTTTTAATCAGGAAGTATTTTTCTCAACATTCATGTTTGAAGTGAGTTTCCTGTAAGTAAAATCCAGTCAGATTTTCTAATTTCTGTCTTCCCACCAGGAATGAAGCAGAGATATATAAAATGGGGAGGAATTAGGGATGATAGATACATCAGCACTGTGCTGCTTGTATGCATTCTGTCATACAATAAATAGAACTCTGATTTATGATTCCCAATTTACATAACTAATTACCAATTTTATATACTGCTCCAGCACATTTTAAAGCAAAACAATCTTATTCTCTAGGATATAAAGAATTTACATTTTGTCCCATGAACGTGTTAATAAACAAGAGCTGAGAATCCACGTGCTGAATCCCCAGAACCATGCTCTGTGTTCACACTTCTGAATGTTTAGAACAACACTGAAGTGGCAGAGTTTTCTAATTTCAGATTTTTCATCTACTTACATGTATAATGTCTTATGAAAAGGAACCAGGAGGGCATGATATCCAATCTAACCCTGTCTCATATAAAACAGTGTTACAGGGTCTCCTCATGCAGCTCTGACTCCTAGCGATCCTCTTGTTTTCACCCTCCCAGTGCTGGGATTACAGGGGCGCCACTGCGCCCAGACTCCCTGGCTGCCTCAGCTCACCCAGGGGCAGGCCTAGTGTGTCGTGCTGTACCAGGAATATGAACCCTGCTCCTTGAGCTTGTCTAGGCAGGGCTTTAGTCCACTGAGCTATCTCACCAGCTCTACCTTGAACATATTTTGAAAATGCTTGATCTTCTCTTTATTTTCTGTTTTGGTTGAAGGAAAATTTCTTAGAAGTTTACTATTCTTTTGGAAAAAAAGTCTTTAGGGAAAATGTTCTGATATTTAAAGAAATTTAAAATTTGAATGGGAAAGAACATAACAGTGCTAAGGCAAATATCAATATATTAGCACATGTATAACTTTTTAAGTACTATGTTACTAACCCTTCTATGAATTTAAATTTACAATTAAACTCATTTTTTCTTTACAGAAGTAAAGTCAACCTAAACAAACTGTGGATTATAATATAAAATTTATTCAATATGAATAATTATATTCATACGAGTGCTTTTGCAAGTTATTAAACTTACGAGGCTGGGGCTATGGCTCAGTAGAATAAGCACTTCCCTGGCAGTACAAAGGCCTGAGTTCGATCCCCGGTTCTGCCAAAAAAAAAAAAAAAGACTTAGAATTAGAATCATAATTATAATGCTATAGTATGGCTAGCCTATACCTAAATTTCATTAGTTTTAAGAAACTTTTGCAACCTGAGTCATTTCCATGTTTTTCAATGTACTAGCTGTCCTATTCCATCATCTACATACAACTCATTTTGTTAGAAGTCACTCCAATTTTTCTGTAGCAAGGATCCAACTGTCCCCTAAATTTATTCTCAATTCCAACAAAGGAAAATCAACTTTAATGCTGCTTTTTTAAAAATAAGATTCATTCTCTAAAAATACATTTTTCTTTAGCTGTGTTTATATGTACTCCACTTAATAAAGTTTCATCCAATTTTCTATGTTATTTTCTTGTTGATGGGACAAGTATTTCTGACTCTCACAAGTCAAAGGAGAAAAGGTTTATTTGAATCAACAGTTTATAGAGGCTTCATTCCATAGTCAGCTGCAAAGCAGGATGGCACAGCACGGCAAAGGGCCATGGTAGAGGAGAAAAGGTTCATAGCATAACAACAGCAAGCAAGGTGAGATCCCAGGGAAAAGAAAACGTATTTGACCCTCGCAGGCACACCCACACGACTTACTTACTCCAGCTGGGCTTCACCCCCCCCATGTCACACCCAGCTATGAACCACCAGTGGACAAACCCAGCATCACACACCCATAATCCAGTGTCACCCATGATCGTTACCCCTCAAGCCTGAGCTATGAGCACCTTAAACTTTGGGTAGACATCTAGGAGCAAACAACATTTCAATTGTGGCATGTTTCAGACAGTCATTGACATCACATTAAATCTAAAAACATGCGTGCTATATAATTGTTGGCTAAGCTTTATGAATTACTATAGAAATTTCATTTAAATTTTTTGTAAGAAATTAGTAAATTTTCAATAAAAAATCACCTTTTCAATAATATTCAGTGAAGAAAAATATCAATAATGTTCTCATGTTATTACCTCTTTTCTTAACTTCTAAATTTGTTCTCAAAATGTTAAATTCCATTGTCTGATAGGATAGTCTAAATTCCATTGTCTGATAGGATAGTCTAAATTCCATTGTCTGATAGAATAGTCTAAATTCCATTGTCTGATAGGATATTCTATATTCTGAAGCTCAATAGTCCCCAATATAGTGCCAGACTAAACAGCATATTGTATCATATGAACTGTAATATAAAGCTAATTGCCATATATATATATATATATATATATATATATATAATTTCAGAACTCAATATTTGTTCAACTTTTGTGTGTTTGTATATAGTAGACCACAAGTAAGTATGGCCATTTATGCTTTTGCTTAGAAGAAAACATTTATAATGCATCATGTAATAATTTTAATAGATGTACCTTACAAAGGCAGATCACAGAGTTATCTATTACACTAGTCAAAAAGCTCCTTAGTTCAGTGAAGGCTCTTGGCAAATACATTTAGCAGCTAGTTTTATAAGTATTATAGAAAAAATGTTTTTACTCGGCCATATTTAGAAACTGTAGTCTAATATATTATATAGGTTTGATGGATTTCTTTTAAAATTAGCAATATAAAAGGCTGAAAATGGAGAGCCAATAGAAGTGTTAACATAATTTATATAGGCTGTAAATGTTAAGTAGTTTTATTCATTGGAAAAATAAATCTTTCCTTCTGCTTAGAACTATCAATTAAGTTGATGGCTAAAATTCATTAAAACAGACGTATAACATGCTATTCAAGACAAGCAAATGGTCCATCTATCACTACTAAGTAAATTATTGTAAGAAAAAAATGATATGGAAAAGATGGAACTTTAACTTTCAATTTATATCAAATTAGAAACAAAGTTTAAGGTTAATATAAACTCTAAGTATAAAGAGCCCATAAAATTTCATAGTGATTTTAAACAACAGATATTTTTAACTTGACTATTTTAATTAGTAAGTCTACACAAATTTAAATTATAGAAGTACATTTGAAGCACACATTTAAAACAAAAGGACAAAAGATCTAATTAACTTTATTTTCAGTTACTGTAATAATGAAAAATTCCATGCATTTATTGCTTGTGTAATTATTCCTCTAAGTTCAAATTGTTTATACCACTAGAGAAAACTCAGTGGATACAAGTTGCAATGAAATAAGTGTTAACTATCTATGCAAAATGAAGGTAGATGTTATTGCTGTCACAATTTTATAGATGAATTTGAGTTGCAGAAATAGTGATGATTAATCTACAATCAGCAGCCACTTTCTGAGTCAACATTTTTACTAAAATCTGTATTATCTCAGACGATATGCACGTTACTAAATGTTCAATTGTCCCAAGTAAAACTGTAGAGTATAATGCATTGATGAGATTAGCAGTTCTATTTAGGAACTCTGGAAAATATTTTTCAATAAAGTGGAAAAACTAAATATAATAAGCAGTTCATAAAATGTCATGAATTATTCTTTTAAAAAAATTCACAATACAATTTCATTATAAAATATAACATATACTTTCATATTTTGAGAAGACATGATTATTACTCTAAATAAATTTTATACTCTCTCACCAAGTTAGTTTTTCTTTAATTGACTCATTTTATGCTAAATAAAATTATTAGTAAAAAATTGAAATCTAAATCCTTTTTCTTTCGCGGAACCGGAGGATAGAACTCAGGCCCTTGTGTTTGCCAGGGAAGCACTTATTCCACTGAGCCATCTCACTGGACCCCTGAAATCTAAATCCTGATTGCTACCTTTTTCTCCTCTCCATTTATTTTTGTCTTCTTCTCACTTTTTCTATTATTTCTTCTTCTCTTCATTACTCTTTCCAAACTTCAATGATAAAGAAGTACTTTAAAAATTGGCCTATATGCATATATGTGTAATTGCAAAATTCCGAAAGGTTCAATTCCAGCCTACTTTCATACACCATTCTTTGAAATATGGTTGCCAGATGCATACCTGAATTTTCACAACACAGTTTCTTAAAATTCACCTGTAGAGCTTGAGCTATTGTTTTCCTGAAGAGAGTCTTACTTATTTAATTTTTTCTAATAAGTCCAAATATCACCGTCTTTTAACTTTTATATTGACAATATATTTAGTCCTGTTTCTTAGATAGATGTCAAGCATATTTGATTTTGTATTAGTCAATAACTTGGTGCTGTTCTTAAGGTAAGTTTATACGATTACATAGCTATTCCTGTGGTTTGCAATGGATCTTTTGTATATGCAGCACAGTTCCAAGTCTGCCTAACTATCAGATACTTGATTGTTAGGAATGTGACTATTTAAAGATTCAGAAAATTATATATTCTCAACTTAAAATTTTTTTCATATCAGTTACTTCTACAATAAATTTGTATGGAAAAACTATCTGGCATTCTATATGTACTGAAAAACAACATATAGTTAGTTTTCCTCTTTGTTTCCTTCTGCTAAGTGAATGACATAGACCAGGCACTTGGCGTCCTTGAGTCACATGCAAGGAAGATCACGTGAGACAAAGAAGCCTTTGTCTACAATGGGCCCTCAAGACAAGATAAAATACATTGTGTTTTCATAGACCATTGTTACTCAGTTTTAATCACTAATACAGCATAGTATGTTATTAATCAAATATCCTTAAATATAAATTTATAATTCAATATTAAAAAGATAATATATATATGTTTGTGTGTGTATTTGTTTACTAAAGGAATTTATAATGTTGTAGTAATTAGTTATGCTTTTTTCTGTAGGTATTTTATGACTGTACCTCTATGATGAGAAATAAATTTTAATTAAATTTTCTAGATAGTTTACCATTTAATTGTGATTGAACTTTTTCATGTTGCAATCATTTTCCTGTCATTTTCAACTTTATTAGATGGATGAATAGATAGATCAATCGACTGATAAATAGATCATATTGTAGGATTGTTGTAAGTCAACAAGTACCATCTGCTTATTTTTCTAGAATTAGTAAGGTTACTCTTATTATACAAATCAGAATCATTAGAGAGTATTCTAAGTCTTTTCTAGGATATTTCATTCAAAAAAAAACTTTCCTCATCCACTTCATGTACTCAAGTTATCAATGCATCACATGAGATATTTTGCAAGGTCTGATAAATGGGGCCTATCTAGAGGGAAAAGAACCATGAGAAAATCATCACTCTTTTCCAAGTTGAATCAAGTGAAATAATAGCTTTCTTCTTAAACATACAGAAAATATACTCGTGTTGTTTCCTCTTAGTAATTAAAATATTACTTATTTTTATTGATGAAAAATAATGTTATATTCTTTATAGAAATTGAAGAGTTCCAATATGTAACTTTATTTCAGTGAATAAAGTGATTACACTTTTATCTGTATAAATATTAGGTATTCATAAGATGAGCAAAACTTATTCAATTAGTAAAAACATCTATTCTATTATATCTCAACACTTCATATACCATTTTGAATTTAAAAATGAATAATCTAACCATGTTTTTCTCCTAGTGGTATACCTAAACTTGGTGCAATTGAAGAATAATGTCTTATTTCACTGAGAAAATTTAATTCATTGTTCTCACTTCTGAGTAAACATGTTGTAATTATTCTGATTCTATATTAGTTTTATTCACCCTTGAATTCAATTTATATTCAAAATAGCATCCTAATAGTTTGTTTTGGTTATTTTAAAATTGAATTTTAGTAGGTCTCCTTAAAATATATTCTACATCTCTAATTAGAAGTTTAATGACTAATATCCTGCATCTAGTTTTTACCTAAAAGCAAAGAAACAGATTTTTAAGAAATATTCAACTAGCAAATGGTACATCTTCCCCCATGAGAAAGCTACTTTTATTTCCCTAGTGAACTGATAATATATTGTGATAATCCTTAGAATGATTTCTTCAAGCAGCATTTAACACTGTTTGAGGAAAATGACCTACTGACTTCTATGGCTTCAGACTGACTCCACTGTCAGGTAACCAAATACTGCATTTATTCACTTTTTACTTTAGTTTAAAAGAAGTTGCTTCATTACTGCATGCAAGCTAAGATCCAAGCACATCCCGTATTTATTTCTATGGGAAAAATTTTAATCTGTTTTCATTGTTTGCAAGTAGGTAAACCAGTTTAGTCTCCGTTCTTTCATACACTTAAGAGGGACATCAGTCCTGTCAGTAGAACACATTTTTAAACTCTATATCAAAATGCAGTGTTTTAGAAAAACAGGACATAGGTCTATATTCTCTTTAAAAATTTGAGGATAGATGGAATTTTCTTAACCATGAATTCTTCAATATGCAGGGTGCACATAAAAATCATACAATATAGTTTAAAATGAATAAATATGGAATATTTTGCTGAATTCATGCACCTATAATATTTAAGTGACAATGGAATACACTTCTCTGACAAAACTAAACAAAAAAATGGGATACAAATGAAAAACTGTTTTGTATGTGTATGTTCAAAATAGGATAGATATACAGCTGCATTTTCTTAATTCAATGAATAGAGAGATTTGTTCTAATAGTGTTTGTGGACAGGAAATCATGTTTACATCTTGTACAATAAATAATCACTAAAACAACAATATGCAATGTATTAATTATTGAAACTGTCCTACTAGTAGGATTTTAAACAGTCTCATTGTTATTTGTTTCTCAATAAAATTATCCAGAAATAAAATAAAATAAATAAATTACAAATAATCATGCACTGTTTACAATCATGTAGTTATTATAAGTATCACTTATAACACCTGTAATTCATATTCTTAATTCTGCATTGACATTTCAGTAAGTGACTGATATGCTATTTGCTTCAAGTCAATTTATAATTTGACATAATTTTAGTACACTATATTAATATGCATTTAAACTTCTTAAAATCAACTTAATATATCAAACTATGTATTCACACAAATATTGAGTTTATATCCAGGTGTGAATGCTAGCTGAGTGATGAAAATGAGACAATGGTAAGATTTCTCACTTATATTTAATTCTTTAGAGCCAGTGGTCAAGGAACCTGCACATTTCTTCTACCATACTGATATGAGTGATACCAAGGAAACTATTTCTTCAACATCACATACAGTCACCTACAAATTATAAAAATCAAAATGAAATACACAATCTTGTTAGTTATTTTCCAAAGGAGGACTTAGTTATTAAAATCTATTAAAAGACTATTCAATAGTAAACTTTTAAGAACACATCTTCAAAGAAAAAGTCATTTCATAATTGAGAAAATTAGGTTGTGTGATTATGTCATGCCATGGCCATTAAACAGTAAAATTTCCTCCTTAAGTGTAGAACAGAAATAATATTTGTTTCTACTCATTTGAGCAGAGTTATTTTGTATAACATGGGAATTAGTCAATAGTAGTAAGCCTAATTAGAAACAAAATTCAAGTAAGGTCAATTCTGTTAAAAATATTACTTTAAGCTGGGCAATGTGGCTGACACCTGGAATTCCGGAGCTTGAGAGGTTGAAGCAGCAGGATTGTTGTGAGTTCAAGGCCAGCCTGGGCTAAAATTCGAACAAAAGGCCAGCCTGAACTGCATAGGGAGACCCTGTCACAAAATAGACACACACACACACACACACACACACACACACACACAGACATTGTGTGTGTGTGTGTTTGTTAAGATAGAATGTAATTTTATTCTTGAAACACCATAGTAAACCAAAGGAGGTGATGCTTAATTATGATATTTGTAAGTATTAATTTCTATTTTTCTCAAAGCATTTGTATAGTTAGTTATTTAATTTTTCATTTAATTAATTTCCACAAAAATTATAGTAGAGAAGAAATAATCATTTCTAAAATTGTTTTCAATGTAAACTTTGGCTTATATAACAACATTATTGCAAATAGCATACTAGTTTTTGGATCCAATTTAAGACTAACTTAGACACTGAAAATTCCCTTTGTCATTTTAATAAACATTGCTGTAAAAGAACAGCATATTTAACTTCTGTTCAGGAAAATATGAACTAGAGTTTAGTACATCCTGCTCCTTACATTTTGTTTTTAAGAATTTGTTTGGGGCTGGGGAGTTAGCTCTGCAGTTTAAGTGCTTTCCTTGCAAGAGCAAGGACCCATATTGAATGCTGGGTACCACATTGTGCCAGCTATAGAAATTGGGCATGGTGGTGCAGGCCCCCCTAAACCCTGGGAGGGAAAGACACAAGGAACACTTCGAGTTCAACCTTCATACCAAATAAATAAATAAATAAATAGAAATTTTTACGGTGAGTAATTATAGCGGATCTACAATACTTAGAAAAATAATTAAGAAATACTTAAATGTTATACTGGAACAATATTTTTTTAAATATCAGGGTTTGAGAGTTTTCTGAGATCAAGTAAAATTTGATTGCTTTTATTTAGATTAAAACATTGCTTCTATTTCTAAGACTTTACAGATAGTCTGTATTCTTCCAGTGCAGAATCTCATTCATTTAGTAGGCTGAAAACTGAAAATGGGATAATAGAAATGAGGGAAAACACATAAAATTGACAGTTAAGCTGGTTTATATTATAAGATTGATGTTTAATTGCATTGGCTCTTGTAAGAAACTGCATAAAATTTATCTAAATTGGTCTGCTCAGAGTGGTAAACAAACAAAGAAAATGTAAACAAGAAGTAGTGCCTTTTCTTCCTATCACTTTAATAATCTTGGCTACCTCGTTGTGCAATTGATAGGTGTCACATTTCCTTGTTGCACATTCAAGAGGCCCAAGGGATTTCTTCCCCTATGGAGCATAATGTGTTACCTGGGAAGCTTTGCCATAATTGCACAATTACTTATAATCAGCAAATAATAAAAACTTGCATAGAAAAAAAAAGAATTCAGCTCTATATGTGGTTATAGTCAGAACTGAGACAAAGGATTTGAGATTATGAATAGGGAAAGTTTTGACCAGTCCATACTTTGAACAGTGTATATATACTTTAATACAAATCAATCCCAGCATACTGAAGGTGATGGAAGTCTGCAACCCTCACACAGCTTTAGCCCAAGATTGCAGCAAGTTACTGCCTCTTGTTATGATAACTTCTGGAGTTTATTAAAGGGGACTACGTTCCCATTTGTCTTTATTTATCATAAATTTCTATCACATTTACTAAAATTTTATTTAATTTACACATCATGTCCTGGACCTTTTTCTAAGGACTGTGAATGCTTAACTAACATGTTTTGTTGAGTTCTGGTTTCTATAATTGCCTACTTAAAATTTTACAGGGACATAAAGTTTCAAAATAATTATTTAGCTCATTTCCTTTTTCTAGTATCTATTGTATCCTTCAGATTCCATTTTTCTCCTTCAGGTTCTCACAATAAGGAGACAATAGGGTGTTTGCACATATGGCCACCTTGCACATGTGGATCTGACTTACTTCACTTAAAAATATTTTCTATAGTTGCATCCATTTACTAACAAAAGATTAAAATATATCTTGCTTTTTAACTGAATAGTATTCTATTGTATAAAAATACCACATCTTCTTTATCCACTCTTCAGTTGATGGGCATATGGGTTGTTTCCAGGATTTCATAGGGGAAAGAGATTTATCTATGTATATAAGCAGAATGGTTTGGACTACTGTACAGTGCATTTCTGCTGGTCTATGGAAAGAAGCAGTTAATTTGTTTTGTCTCCGCTTTTCAATTGTGTGTACTTTTTCTTTTCTTAATTTCCCATACATTTGTTTGTTCTTTCTTCTTCCAATTTTATATGCATATATTTGATAATATGAATAACTAGTTGGAAGAAAACACTGTATGACTTTTTTCAAGTGAAATTCTGTGTCACATATAATTTTTACTGTTTTAATTCTAATTTTAATTTCTTTTTCATTAATTTTATTGAGAAACAGATAACAAGACAATTTCAAAACTGATTAATAGGAGAGTTTAAATAATTAATACATTGAATATTGTTAACATCTTAGTGGTTATTCATAGTACAAGATGCAGACATGATATCCTATTCAAATTACTATTAACACAAATCTTTCTTCTCATTGAATTAAGAGAAAGTACCTGTATATGTGTCCTAACTATTTTGTATATACAAATACAAAATGGTCTTTCCTTTGCATCCCCTTTTATGTTTAGTTTTGTTAGGGATGGGTATTTCATTGCCTTTTAAATATTGTAGGTGTGTGAATTCAGGAAAATAATCCAATATAGTCCATTAGTCCATGATAGTAGTGGGTTATATGTAGGACTGGCAATGTCAGAAGTTGTTAACTTGAGCCTTTTACAGTTCGGCATATTAATATGGCTTTACTTTTTATACTTCCATTGTATACCTTTCTGCTGGATTGTTAAGACCAAGATAAAGCAAGACCTATACAATAAGAAATGTATTTTTTGTATCTGATAAGGTCAGTCAAGTCCACTCAGGATTTATCCTGTAACCTTGTGTCACAGTTTGCAGATCCTTTGTCAGTGCCAGCCATGTGGATGAGTCATGGCTATTGCTTGACCAATTTGCTCTC
>NDGN011550507.1:0-10577 GCA_002564285.1 Tympanoctomys barrerae | reverse complement strand
GCTCTCTGTGAAAGCCTGAGAGAATGCTTTCTCTCCATGTGACTCTCCTTAGGCACACTTTACGTCATCAATCACATTGCTCTGTGACTCCATAATCTCCTTGATCAGAAAACTTGGGACAAACCTGAGTTACATGATGTTACAGTATAGGTTCTCCTGTGTCCAGAGTCCTCACTGACCTTGCAAGTCTAGAGCCAAAATGTTGGCTGCCCTTGCAGCCCTTCTTTTTCTCTAATTTTTTGTCTGCAAACTTAGGTTGTTAACCCTCCAGGATAATTTTTACTTTCTTTAAAAAAAAATTAAAAAATTACTGATGAGTTTTTTTCTCCATTGTTGAACAATTTATTCTACTTAATCATAGTTTATGGGAAGATTACATGAATAATTATTGTCCTTTATCTGAATATTCACTGGCATGAAGAGTGCAAAGAATCAGGTATTTTATATTCTTAAGTTGAGTGAAATATAACTCTCTATACTATTAGAAGTTTGCCTCTGAAGTGAACAAGGATATCTCTTTCATCACAGCCAATGATTTTTTTTTTATGAAAAAGGGTAAAACAAGGATCAAGGAGGTAGCTCAGTAGAATAAATGCTTGCCTGGCAAGTACAAAGGCTTGAGTTCAATCCCCAGTTTCACCAAAAAAAAAAAAAAATGCAAAAAGAAAAAGGATAAAACAAAATTTCACAACAAAATAATGACGATATTTATAACAATATATACGTATATAGCTTTTTAAAATATTTTCCATGCTGTTGTTTTTAAGTAGTTGCTCAGAGTAGAAGATATAGACATAAAATTTTTTAATGGATATTAGAAAAAACCTTCCTTTTTCATGAACTGAGGTACTAACAGTGTAACTGACTTGCATTTTTTCTTTTTCTCTACTGTCTTTTACCCCTTCATCCATCCCAGTTCCTTTTTCCTTTTGAATGATTTCTTCCCATTTGTACAGTGTTAATCAGGAAAAGAAGTGAAATTTGTGGAATTGAACTATTTGTGGTAATTGATTTTCCCTGAGTGCCTCGTCCAGTGACCTTGCCTGAGCTGCAACCCAATATTTACTTATTCATAGAAAACTGTCAACACTGGATCTCTGTGCACTGAAATCTGATTTCTTGGCTGCTAGAGAGGTGCTGTGGTGACCTGGATTGTGTATGATAGAGAAGGCTCTGTGTGCCTGCTGAGGTACATGTGTCATAGGATTGCCACACCTGACCTAATGTATAACCTTGCAAAACATAGCCCTCACACACTGTCTTTGAGGTTAATAAATAACTCAATTTCTGAGGAATATCGTTCCAGGTCTACAAGACATTTTCACTGAAAAATTAACTTAGCTAAGCTTCCATTATGTCCTTATATCATTCTGTATGTGCAAAAATTTCAGCCCATATGCATATTGTGTGGCAGGAATAGTTCATAATCCTTTGTTTCTGATTTTTTGGCATGATTTCATAAAATGCTACACAATATTGTCCCATAGTAGTTCTTCACAATCTTACTTTGTGTAAGCAGAAATACTGAATACAGGAAATGAAAAAGATTAAATTTTTTCTGTTAGTAAATAAAAAGGAATCCATGTATAACAATGTTGAAAACACTCTGTTCCACAAAAAATAAATGATTAAGTATTCTACACCCTCCTCTGTATGGTAGGATCATTATTCTTTTAAATTTACTCTGAGTAGGATGAGAGTGTGGCTGCCATTCATTTTAAGTTCGTACTACCATGATAATCTGATTAATCTTCAAATTTATATCTGGAGCTCTGAGATTTTATTCTATTTTTAATGTATTTAATACATGTCTTCAGAGTCTCACTAAAGAGATCAGACTTGTAGTGATCCTCATGTTTTCAGCATCTCAAGAGCTGGGATTACAGGTGCGTGCCACACTGCCCAGTCTCAATCGCTGTCTCAGTGTCCCAGGATCGGGGCTAGCACAACATGCAGGGGATTGAATCCTGGTCCCTGCATCTGTCCAAGCAAGTGCTTTAATCTGCTGTGCTATCTTGCCAGCCCTGAGATTTTATTCTTATTAAACATTTGCTATAGTGACATTTCTTTTCTAAAATTAATTAATTAATTTATTCCCTGTGTTTTAGGGAAGGGTCTATAGGGTATTCAGAGTCTTAATACTAAATCAGACTCAGTGATTCTCCTGTTTACAGCCTCCCAAGTGCTGGAATTACAGTTGCACTCCACCACACACAATCGCCACCTCAGTGTGTCCCTGGGGAAGGGCCGACAAGGCAGGCCCGGGGATCAAACCTCTGTCTCCTGCACCTGCTTGTAGGCACTTTATTCTGCTGAGCTATTTGGCTGGCCCTTAAAGTGACATTTCTTTAGGCTACAGGTTATCAGTGTAGCCTAAAGATTTCGTGCTAGACCTGACCAATTACTTATGTTGCAGATCCCTCTTCAATACAAAAAGTCCTGTTCTCAACAGTCCCATTTACACCATAAGATGAATCAATCATTGGATAGCACCTGATTTATGAGGTCCACTTCATGTACAGCCTCATGTGTGCCTCAGTTATTGGAAACTCTGTTTCCTAGTATCTAAGAACTTATGATTACTTGTGTTTAAAATGTCTCCTAGACTTCTAGTCTTTTTGATGTGGAAGACGCGGCAATTCTTCAGTCTCAATTACCTGTACTATGAATTTTCTGTTGTATCTTGTAATTAGCATTCAGATAATATCCTTATATGGGGTCAAATTCTCTGAATGGCCTCCCCACAAGTAACAAACAGTTGTGTAGTTTCACTTATAAGTCTGGACTTCTACAAATTTTCTTTTATTAAAATTTTGAAAATGCACACTTTCTGATTTGCCACAGAAAAGGTGCAAATTTATTTGCAAGTATGGCATAAACTACTTCCAAAAAGCGATGCATCTTTAAATTGTCTGAAAGCTTGTGTTCAATATTAAGTGATCCAGGTTAACCACGACTGCTTCCTGAACAGTTGTAATTAGCACAATGTCATCATTTTATTGACGGCACGAAACAGTGCGATATTGTGCAAAATATGAAAATTATCAGTGTTTGTGCTCTGTCTTGTGATAAAAAGAACATTTAATAAAGTCTTCAGAAAATCAGACTGCAAGGTTCTGTCCCTCTGCATGAAACAAAAAGGGCTTAAACTTGCATGTAAATGTTATTTGAGAGGATATTGCTCATTTATCCTTGTGTATTTGCTCCTTTCTTGGATTGAGTAATTTCCACTATGTATCTTCAAATTCACTGTTTGTTGTGGATACAGAGAGATAGCTCAAAGACATAAACACCTGCCTGACAAGGAGAAAGTCCTGGGTTCCATCTCTGGTATTAGAAAATACATGAAAACAAAAATAAACAAACCCAAATAACAAATTCACTGCTTGTGTGAAGTTTTTTTTTTTTCTTTTATGCTTAATTTTGTACATTAAAGGAAATCATCCTCTCAGTCACCAGCTAGGCTAAGTCCTGCTTTCTTTTTTAGGGAAAGTAAGTCTTTACTTACATTGTACTATTTCCTCAATTTCCCAGTAGCTCATGCAACTTGATTTATTTTTCTTTCCCAGTGTTCTCTTTATGTTACAGCCCATTTTCCTCTTTTTTATGAATTTATTTGTAGATGTTCCAAGCCTCAATGTTTAATTGACTACTGTTCGCATTTTCCCTGCTCACCTTACTTCACTACATGGCTTTTGCCACCATGTCACTCATGATAGTTTACAGTCTGTTGAGTTCATGAACTACAGTATATTCTTGAATTGTGAATAATTAATTGGATATTTCCTTCTGATGTTTAATAATTTAAATAAAAATGTTTTAAAAACATTTTATACTATGCTTTCATTTCATATGATATCATGGTATTCTCCACCAATTAGGTCATAAATTTAGGAAATGTCAGAAATAGTCACATAGTTTTCTTTCAAGTTTATATATTTAATTAGTTATAGGTTTCTCTCTTGTTCAGTTTCCACAAAGATTCTTGTTCTACAGAGTTTATTAAAATTGTAGTATTTAGTATATCTAAATCTTTTACAATTCAAAGTGCCATTGTATCATGTAGTTGATTTCTAACTGGTGGTCAAGTTTTTATACCCAGCTGAACTGAACTAGTGTGGTACTACTTGTAGAAGGCCTGCTTGAGGATTACTACCAGCATAAAGAGATGAACAGAAGAAGATGCTGGCAGACTGTTAGGGAAGCTGTTTGGAGAAGCTGTTGGAGCTGTTGGAAGCTGCTGGTTCTCTTAGGCTATTCTCCTGGAGGACTTTGTCATGCTAGTTTTCTTGATGTACTTGGCTGCCCTTGTCAGAGGAGGAGCTCAGGACCTAGTCATCTCTGAGATTGGCTATGGTTTATTTTGGGAAACATCTAGTTCCCATGTTGATCATGGCTTCCTGATTCTGGAGTAGAAGAAGTTCACTGCTCAGCCTTGTGGAAAAGCTTGTCACATTGGCTTCCCTGATAGGAAATCAGCTTTCCTCATCACTGGAGGAGCTCAGGACTTCACTGTTGCTGAGGATAACTGTGGTAATTTTTGGTAGAGCTCTGGTGCTGAACTTGAGCATTGCTTCCTGGCTCCAGTTCATATCCCTTAGCTTGTTAGCACAGATATTTTATCCCACTGGCATAAACTTTCTAGCTTCCACTACTGACCTTTGAGCCTTCCTTGTATAGATCCATGAAGTGGGATTGCAGGAGATTTTGTTGTGGTCTTTACATCTCCAGTTGGACTTGTGGGAGTCAGTGTTATGAGCTCCAGGCTTTCAACATGACTCATGTAGGATATTAGGATCCAGGCTCTCCGCTGGATTCTTTGGTCTTTAGTATGTGGACAGATGTCCTACACTCCTTGTATATGATTCTTTGGATGATTCATTACAAAAATCATACTCTAAAATGTGTCTTTATTGCATTGTTTCCATTAAAAATACCAAGCCACAATAAAAGTGGTACCAAGAGTGGGATTTAAACCCACATGACCCTCAGCCTTCATTATAAAATAGAATTACAAAATGTATCCTGTATTACATTATTTCCCTTGCAAAACTTCAAACCATGACATATCATTTATTAGCTGGATGTGGTGGAATGAACCAGAATTCTGAGAAATTGTATATTTTAGTACCGCTAGAGAAATTCAACAATTTTTAATGGACTTATCTCAAATCAAAACTTAAAAGTAGCCAGAGATGAAACTCAATGTGAAGGGCCTGCATTAAATCCCTAATGTCTCTAAATAAATGAGTAAATTAAAACATTATTGAACCAAAATATCTTGGCCATAAAAATATGAGTCTTGCTGTGTATCTTTGTTTATTTGGCTTTAATCTTATCTAGATCGTTTAATTTCAGCTTTAACTCTGCACTTTGACTTTGTATGTCAGTGATGGCAACTGCCCCAATCATTTTCATCCACACAAAAATTAGGGTTTTTAATCTAATTTTCTACTTCTCACTTCAATGTCGCTCCATTGCTAAATTCCTGAAATAGTTCATAGTTAACTCATAATTTTATGCAAATAACATCTTTGAACTAAATCGCATTTATTTAAATATATCAAACTTTTTATATCTTATAAATATAATATTGTGTACTTAATAATACTAACCCATACTGTATTTTGACTATAAATGTACTTGTACAATATATGTAATATATATGTAGTTATAAAGCAGTATATGCTCAATTTTACATATATAATATAGAGGCATGGTAATAGGTGAAAACATAAATAAATTAGATTATTTTCTTGTTTATTCTATGCATTCACAGTTCTCCGGTAGTGACTGTTCCTATTTGAAAAGGTTATTTGCAAGTGGTATAGATAGAGAAAACTAAGGTTAGCTCAATAGCTCCATATGTGAAGTAGAGCCAGTTTGGCAGACAAAGTCACTTTTTATTTGCCGTTTTGTGGGAATCGTATTTATTAATGGATTTTTTTACAGTGTTTGTTAAACACGAGCTAACCTTTTGGTATTTTTAAATCTCTGTAATTCCGCATGCCACTACACTTGTCAAGCAGTTTGTAAACTGCAATCTCATATTGCTTGAGGTCACAATACAAAATATACTTACAGGGCTTGCCCTTCTCTCTGTGTGGATCCTCCCATTTCCTTTTGAAACTATTGTCATACGCAAATGCTTTGGGGCTTTGCTTGGGTTTATTCCTCATGATTCTTCAGCCTAGTAAGCAAGTGAACTAATAAGTGCCCCTTTGCCATCTGCAGACTTGCTTATTTCCGTGGTCCTATTGTTATGTTTATTCTTCTGAAGTTATTCATTTAATAATATGATTTTTAATGCCTGCTGAACTCTGCTCTTTGTGGTGCTTCTCTTAAATAAGGTATCACATGTGTTTACAAAGCCATATTTTGAGAGGTCACGAAAAAAAGCATGAAAATAAATAAATTGAAAATGAAAGGACATTGCTTAAGCAATTTTGTATTTGCTAATGAAACAAAAAGATTTTAATCATAGCTAAATAAATAAAGCTCAAGTAACACTTGCGTTAATTTACAGAAATACTTTCTGGATCCTCTGGCAATACTTAAATTCTGCTGATGTCATACTTCTTTTTTGTTTTTCATATTATTATTATTATTATTATTTAATGTATTTGGTTCTTGCAGCATCTCCTCACAAGGCTCTGACTCATGGTGATCCTCCTTCTTTTAGCCTCCCCAGCACTGGGATTACAGGCCTGTGCCACTATGCCCAGACTCTGCAGCTATCTCAGCCCACACTGGGAGTGGGACCGGTGCAGCATGTGGTGCTGGGGATCAAACAGCAGTTGCCTAAGCTTGCCTGAGCAGGCGCTTTAGTCTGCTGAGCTATCTCAATGGTCCTGTGATGTCATGCTTCCAATTGCTCTTGTTTACATTTTACATTTTTACAGGCTGAGCATTACAAATATATACCATTTTATATATAAAAACTCAGACTGAAAAAATAATTGATTCAAGGTTATGAAATATTTTACTGAGGGTAATCTTACTCAACACATGAGAAATTTTGCCTGAACAGTCTATTCACATTCATTTTACTTAAAACATTAATTTATTTTATTCCCTGGAAAATGAAAGGGCCTGAGTTTAATCCCTGGTTCCACCAAAAAAATTTATTGTAATGTATTATCTTATTCACAGCAATAAATATTCTTACCAGCATACTTTAAAATTTCACACACACACACACACACACACACACACACATATGCTCTCTCCTCTTTCCCTCTCTCTCTCTCTATACATATATATATATGTATATATATATATATATATACATAATTATGTTGAAATAGTTTGTTGAAGTCATATACCTACAATATTTAAATGACAATGAAAAACCCATCTCTGACAAAACTAAACAAAAAAAGGGATACAATAGAAGGACCATTTTGCATCACTATATTAAAAATAGCTAGGATGAATATACAACTACTTTCTCTTACTTAAGTGAGAAGAAAGATTTGTACTAATAATGTTTGTGGACAGGATATCAGGTGCATCTTGTACTACTTGTATGACTAATCAGTTTTGAAACTGTCTCATTGCTTTTTGTTTCTCAATAAAATTATTTAAAAATATGTTGCTAATTTCATCTGACTGATATAAATGTGTTGGTCAGAGTTCAATATTTGGTGAAGTATATATAAGCAGACAATAGTTCTGTCATCTTATGACAATGAATTTTGGCATCTAGGGGACATGCACTAATGATCCACAGACAGTGTGAAGCTTGCCAGGATTTGTACCAGTAAAGCTTTAGTGATACAAAGTTAAGAAAAGGAAGATATTTTATTGGGAACTTTATGGGAAAGGAGAGAAATAGAGGAGATAGACAGCTGTTCCCGTAAATCAGAACCAGGTGCCCTCTTCTAAGGCAGAACACCAGTGATCTGCTCCTTCTGGTTAGGACCTATCTCTAAACGTAGGAGAGTTTAGGGGCATAGTGTAGATATAAACCATAGCATTCTGCTTTTGGAAGCCAAAAGATTTACATCTATATCATTGTACAAAATGAATTCAGTCCATCTCTAAGAGTTGCCTAATTCATAGTACTTTCTGCATCGCTGAAAAATAAAGGTCTCTAAAAATTCTCATAGTTGTGACCATTAATAAATATAAAAATTAAAATTAAACACTTTCAGCATACAGTAGCATGAGGTAAGCATTCCCATTCAAAATGGAGAAGTAAGAGAAATAGAGATTTGGAACAAAGTAAGACACACCCCATTTACAGCAAACATTAACTCTTACAGTTGCATGTTCATTAGCCAGGAAAGGCTGTGGTGAGATTTGAGTTCCACAGTTTGTGCATCTCTCTCCTGTGGTTTCACTGTTCGCAACGCACATGGCCTTTCTTTTCAGCTAACTGCCTTCACTTCTGGTGGAACTCCTCAGTACACATTCCATGTTCCTGGCATCTCCAACTTCCTAGGGCCTGCCCTATACCTTGAGTTATACTCTTACCTTTTTTTTTTTTTTTTTTTTTTTAACAGACTCTCCGTAGTCTTCTGAAAGACCTTGAGACCCATTTTTACCTGGTCCCTTAGGTCTTCCTCTGTATCTGGGTGAAAATTCTATGATTCATAACATTTTCTTTTTGTTTTCCTGAAAATGCAACAGCATATCGATGATGCCAATTCAGTCTATGAACCTGGACAGTACCGAGAACCATCCAGACTATGGCTGCAAGAGTTTTGTTGTACCAAGATGGCTAAACCCCAGGGACTCTCTTTGCCACACAAAGTTATACAGATTCACAACCTAGGGTTTTTGATGAATGGGACCATTTTTATTTCTAAAATGTCCTTAAGGTATTAGATTCTTGTCTCTGTACAAGTTACAGGGCTTCTTTTAGTGCTAATCCTTTCAGCAACTATGCCCTACTTGATCCCAAATTTCCAGGTGCTTCCTTTTCAGCAAAATTGTTATCAAATCATTTAGCTCAGCCAGTCAGTGGCTCCATTTGCTTCACATTGTACATCCAGTATAAATTATCAGAAGTACCATGCCAAAGCCAGAATATTGGGCTCCCTTAAAATCTCTTTCATCAGATTAATTAGTCAACTACACTTCTTTTCTTTTTCAGAAAACTGACTCAGAACATGGATAAAATGCATAAAAATTTTATTCCGAAGTGTAACAGACATAGTCTCTAGTCAGTGTACCAGTGCAGTCCTTCTTTCCACATGAAACCTCATCAGCCTGGCCTTTTCAGTTGCATGGCTATACTCATTCTGATTTTATGAGTTCTAACAAATACTATGCATCAATTCCTTCTCACAACATTTCACAGTTTTTCTCTGCCTTATAATTCCAAATGTTTTTTTTTTTAATTTTTTGGTAGAACTTGGGATTGAACTCAGACCCTTGCACTTGCCAAGGAAATGCTTAGTCTCAGCCATCTCCTCAGTGCTCCAAATGTTTTGTATGTCTCCCACAAACCATTTGCAAAGTCCTGGGAGACACATGATCAGGTACAGCCACAGTAAAACTCTTAGTTTTTGTTCCAATTTTATTTTTTGGTTAACATTCACATTGCCAAGAAAAATACAGGGCACCTATAAATTATAGGAGGAGAGGTTTATTTGGCTCATATTTTTAATGGATTTATACCTTGATTGGGTACCACCAAAGCAGAAATAGTGTGGCCAAGTGTTATCACAAAGGAAATATGTTCTCTACAAAATATGGAGGAGGGGGTGAGGAAGAGAGTTTGAAAGAAAGCAGTACTGGGATAATTGTACACCATTGTGATTTAGGCCTCCAGTGACCCACCTTATAGGCTCGGTCTCTGTATCTGAAAACCTGAGACAGGTGGGGTGTATTTTATGTATATGCCATAAGAATTATATATTATACATCATGATAATATATTTTAAGTATATTTAACTCTTTTTGGTTGTGTTTCAGAAAGATTTTGCAAATAAACTATGTTAACAAAGAAACCTTTGTCTTCATTTATAATTTCATTTCAGTTGACAGTGAATATAAGATAAATTAATTTCTTAATTTTATGTGATAATTGTCATATTTTTGTTCCTTATAAATCCTTGGATTTTCCATTCAATGCCAATCAATATTTGGTCAATCACAAACACCAAAACCAATTTCCTTTTTTTCCTGTTATTCATTTCTGGTAGCTGTTTATGGAATTATATTTCTTAGTTTCATATGAAGAGGCATTTTATCATCCATGTAACTTAAAAAGTAAGTTTTTAAAATTGTATTCATTAGACAAATAAATGTACAAAAACTAAGTTAGAGAACCTGACTTAAAATGTCTCTGAAATTGAAGTAATTAACCAATCAGAGCCCCAAACTAAATATATCATCTTCAGGACTGCCTGCAAAAGCCGGGCATGGTGGCACACTAATGTAATCCTCACACTTGGGAGGCTGAGGCAGGAGGATCGTTGAGAGTTTGGGACAACCCTGGGCTACAAAGGGACCTGGAGGCCAGCCTGAAAAGCATAGTGAGACACTGTCTCAAAAAAGAAAACAAAAAAGAAAGAAAGAAAGAAAGAAAGAAAGAAAGAAAGGAAGGAAGGAAGAAAGAAAGAAAG
>NDGN011550498.1:0-10008 GCA_002564285.1 Tympanoctomys barrerae | reverse complement strand
AAAAAAAAAAAAAAAAAAAAATTCTTTGTACATACCAAGGATCAATTAGTGGTTTGCTGTGCTACAGTAGTGTTGATTATTTGTTGTCGTGGGCAGGCAAAATATATTGTGGCCCAGGGAAATGAATGCTAAATGGGAACAGATAGAAAAATAGATTGAAGACTAAACATCTGCATTAAGGAATTGGGTAAATGGAATTGGGTATGTAATTCATATAAGTTGACTATATTGATTGAATAAACTGAGAAGTAGGTTAAGACACGAGCTTTATGCAAAATAAATGTGGCTCATGTATATGTAGATTTATAATACATAAGATTTTACCTTAACATAAAGTTCTACATGTTATACAGCTTTGCTTTAACATTGAGATAGTTTCTTATGTAGAACATTACATTGCACTGTAGTTTACTTTAATTTTTAAAGTGCATCACAAATACAGTTTTATAGGGAAAATATCTGTGTTATTCTTCTGATTCCTGAGGCAATACTTCAGTAGATGCTACAGTTTTTCTCACTTTACGAAGAGGAAACTAAGGTGCATGAGATAAATAGCATTTCAAGGTTATGCTGAATAAAAGTAGGAGAGCTAAGATTCAGACTCAGTCTGTCCTCCTTTTAGGCTTAGACCCTTACTGACAAAGCCACATTCTCTAGGACAACAATTCTCAAAACTCTCAATTCATAGACTTCTGGAAATCCCTATAATTTTTTTTTTAAAGTATTGGGGATTGAATTCAGGACCTTGTGCTTGCCCAGCAAGCACATATTCTACTGAGCTATCTCCCCAGCACAACCCCCCCCTAATTGATTTGATCCCCTTTCAAGAATTGATGGAATCAAACCCTTTTTGTTTTTACCTTTGCTGTTGTTAATTGAATCAAATACCAATTTCTTGTTTTTTAATTTTAATATGGTAAATATATATGTAACTCATCTAAACAAATATTGTTTGGGTTCTATTTTTAAGAATATAAAAAGATCCTAAGAAAAAATTTAAGAATGGTTGCTCTAAGAAAAAATATATTAAAGTAAAATACATGTGAGAAAATAAGAATTTTAGCTGCGTTCTTTTATTTTATACTTGGAAGTCAAAGAATCAATTTCTTTACTTCCATAATTAGTTCATAATCAGATAACACATTTTCATTTTAAGCTAATCTCTCTCAAATCATTGATAAGGTAAGGCATTTATTTGTGTAATATTTCTATTTCCTTATATTCAGATTATATTGTTATCTCCTTGAAGATTATAGACAGGTGTGAGCTGTTTTGAAAGCCTGTGTTCTTCCCTAGTTGACCACTTACCAAACTACCGTAATTCTCTTTCTCTTCTGCCTCCTCCTGTTCCTCTTCCTTCCCTTCATTCATCTTCCTCTCTTCTTCTTCCTCTTCTTTTAAGAAGGGTCTTGCTATGTTAAGACTGCAGGCACTGGCCACAAGGTCTGGCTTCATCTTTTTATTTTCAGTTTGACTCTTAGTGGAGTTTGTGCCGTACTTTACTGATAAAATGTGGTTTATGTTATGTTGATGAACACAGTTCTATTCTTAGTTTTCTTATAGGCTTTTGTGAACAGACATTAAAAATACCTGAATTTGTGTTTTTCTTCATCTCTCTGCAGAATGACGTAGCTTTGCCAAAGACATAGAAGCTAAGCAGAAAATGAGCTTAACATCCTGGTTTTTGGTGAGCAGTGGAGGCACTCGCCACAGGCTGCCCCGAGAGATGATTTTTGTTGGAAGAGATGACTGTGAGCTCATGTTGCAGGTAATTGCCTCAGCCTTCTCTATATATATCTACTCAGCTTGGAATTAGTATAAAGTATGTATTGTTGTGCTTTTTTAGAGAATAACACTGTGAGATTTGAAGACTCTTGCCTCTTGTAACTTACTGTTTAATTACTTTTGCCCTTGAATCATCTAAAAATCATTTCTAAGGTTTTTTGTTTGTTTGTTTGTTTTTCGGAACCAGAGATTGAACTCAGGCCCTTGTGCTTGCCAGGGAAGTACTTATTTCACTGAGCCATCTCCCCGGCCCCTCTAAGTTTTAATATATTTTGAAAAATGAGAGCTCTGAAGAGAGAAGTTTATTCTTAAGTAGGTGGTTTCATCTTACACATTTTAAAAATATGACTTGTTAGCCAGGGGTTCTGGTTGCATGCCTGCTCTCTGGGACAAGAGACTCAAGTTCAAGCCTAGTCTGGACAGTTTATAGCTCAGTGCTAAGGGCTTGAGTTCAGTGTTATGATTAGTTTTTGTTTGTCCTGATAGATTGTTTTTCAAGTTAGCTATAGAAAAGTGGCAATAATACTACTACTTACATAATTCTGCTTAATAATAAATTAAGTAATTTATCCTAGAGAAATGAAGATGTCAGAGAAAACCAAACCCAAAAATTACCTTTAAAACTTTCAGGAGGAGCAAGCACATATAATAAATGTATAGGTCTTGAGGTAATATATTATCTCTTTCCAAGGACAGTTTAATTCACAGCTTTGTATTTAGGAAAAAACAAACTTTCTTAGCATGGAATGTTAAGGCAACTGGAGAAAAAAAATTTTAAGTTTTGGGCCAGGGTTATAGCTCACCTGTACAGCACCTGCCTGGTAAGTTTGATTCCTGGTATCAAAAACCCCAAACAAAAAAAGAAATTTTAAGTTTTATTGACATTTGTAATAATTATCATTTCAAATAAGATTTTTTTCTTTTTTTAAAATGTATTTGGTTGTTACAGGGTTTCACTATGCAGCTTGGCCTGAGTGATCCTCTTGTTTTCAGCCTCCCCAGTGCTGGGATTACAGTCATACCCCATTAAGATTCTGGCTGGCTCAGTCCGCCCTGGGGATGGGGATGGTGCAGCATGTAGTGCTGGGGATCGAACCTTGGTCCCTATGCTTGCCTAAGGGTACCTAACTAAGCAGGTGCTTTAGTCTGCTGAGCTATTTCACTGGTCCTCAAATAGGATTTCTATTTGATTATTTAATCTATTGCTTATCTGACTAGGAATTAGGCTGTATTTACTGTAGTTGAGGTGTTACTTAATATTTATTCTAGTGTCCTTGTTTTTGTCTCTATTCAGATTTTGCTGGAAACTTCTTACATAGTGTTTGAGCTCGGAGTCATATGGTGTGAGTGTGTGTGTGTGTGTGTGTGTGTGTGTGTGTGTGTGTTTAAATCTTTGTGAATGTGTTAAGATTTGAAGGGAGGCAGTACATCCTACTGTACCATTAGTAGTTTTCAGTCTTATAGTCAAGTTGTGACCTTTTTTCTGTTCTGCACATTCATGTGAAACAGAAAGACTAGTTTTCTGTTCTCTGCTGGATAGGGCCTGGTGAAACCTATTTTTTTTAGGCTTTGGTAAATAAACAAAGGCTTTTAATTAGGCTAACAGAGTGCCCTGAGGGTATTTCTCTGCTTTTTTCTGTCATCCTGGTAGAAGCAGATTTTTTCCACCTTGGGGTCTTCACAGCTTCTGGAGCTAAGATTCCTGAAAGAGTGATGACTTCCTTAAGGCTGTGCCCCTAAGAGTTGAATATCTCAAGTCTGCAATAATTGATCCTAGAACTTTTAACTTTCTTCAGTTGATGGTTCCAGCTTTTTCTTTTTTTGCTTGTCTTTTCTCAGGTGGCACTTTGGGCTCTGCTAAAATTAAGATGAGTTGGGCTTTTCTGTGTGTGATATTGGGGTTTGATTTATTGCTTAGTCTAATTTCAAACTTGAGTTCACATGCTCCCACCTTGAGTTTCCTGAGTAGTGTGCGCCACCATGCCCAGTCTTGAGTTTTTGATGTTTAGGTTAACATTTTTCTTATTGGGAGAGTGGAAGAAATGACTAAGGCATTTTTTGCATGTTAGACTGTAAACTAGAAGCCACATCTCCTTCCTTCTTGATGCCACCTTTACTTTTAATATACAAAGGTTTGAAGTTATCTGATAATAGTTGAGTTCAGATTCAGTGGTTTGCATAGTCTTTCTTTCTTTAACTGTTCTTTGTGTTAACAGGTTTTATAGACTCAGAGTTCAGTTTTTAGGTGCTTTTATCTGTAAACAGCTCACTAAGCTCTGAAATGTGTGCTTATTATAGTGTCAATAATTCCTATAGTAAGTCAGGAAAAACTATTGTGTCAGTAATTATTTTTGTGACTCATTTGATGTCACTTTTCAATTCCAATTTAAGTCCAGTTTTCAGTGAAGATAATTTTACTCAAACATATTATGTCCTTTTTGCTCTAAGTCTTCGACTTCATTATATAATTTATGTTCATAATTTTTAGTACTAAAAGAAAATACAACGTACTTTCTTTATACAGTCAGATACCTAGTTTCAAATAAATAAAAAATTGTAACATACATTCAACAAAGTAATTTCTTCCAAAATTAGGATGTGAATTGAGTAGAAGAAATATTTTTTAAAATTTGGCTACTTTCTGCTTGGGGAACCATGCCAAATCTGTGTTGTGTAGTAGCGCATTAAAAATATAATTTAATCCATTTTTACTTTGCTTTTCCTTGCCTTATATTTTTTACTGTCCTACTTATATTAGATATTTAGCTATTATTTGGTGTTTGTTGTAGTGTTTTCTTGTATTTATTAAATTTCTAAAATTCCTTTCAGTCTCGTAGTGTGGATAAGCAGCATGCTGTAATCAATTACGATGCCTCTACGGATGAACATTTGGTGAAAGATTTAGGCAGCCTAAATGGGGTAAAGTAACCATTTTTTTTTGCCTTATTTGAATATTTCTTTAATATTGTACAGAGGCAAGTCAGATTATGTTTCCTGTTTGCATTGTATTTCTTTTTTTCATTTTGTAGCTCCATTTCCATAAGAAAAAGTAAACTACAAATATAAGAATTAGGAAGTAGTTGATTACTATTATCTAGAATTGTTAAAAGTTTCATTAAAGAGATGAGACCTAGGCTTGACCTCATTATGTGGTTACATTGTTTGGAGGACAGTAGCAAGTCCTGGCAGTAAGAATGCGGAAAACACTCTTGAGGGCAGAAAAATGTGGGTTCACTTTAGAAAATATATGTAGAAAGATTGTTTGATGCCAGGTAATGAAGCTTCTCTTGCAAAAGGGTAAAAACAACCATTTACCTTAACAAATGTAAAATACTATATAAGTCTCATTGTTCTTTCTTCTTTGGCTTCTAAAACTAGTTTTCTATTACTGCAATACATTTTTTCTTATTTTTTTGATTCGGTCTTTCTATATTTGGCAGAATATAAATAGGCCCAAAATATAAAAGCATGCTGAAACACTCTTAAGTTCTTTTTTCCTGATTGTGTATACCAGCGATGGCAAACCTTTCAGAGCTGATAACCAACAGCCAACCATGGCACAGCTGCCATAATTTCACTACCACTGCCGTATGCTTTGAGAAAGGAATGGACTTAAATAAAACCAATAGAGCATGCATTCAGAAGAAGCGTCCCAAAGAACAAACAATAGCAGGCCAATTCAGAACCAGAAAAAAAAAAGTTACATTCTCTTTGTTAAATATGTGCTTAGGTTTTCTATATAATAATAAATGCAATTTTGAAAAGCAGTAGCAGTTTGAAGCAGTTGGTATACACTTAGTTTCTGTTCAGTTTATTTTAAAAATTAAGATCATGGATATAAACAATGCTACATTTGCTTCAAATTAACAGACTACCTACACAAATATTTTTTTAAGGTATCTTATTTTGTGTGGCTTTTTAGTGATATATTAAATCTCTATGTCTCTGTGCTGGTTTGTGAGCAACTGGAGAGTCCATGGACCTTTTGCTTCTGTAATGATAACCACAGGGCCTCGTACAGACAGCATAGCTTATGGTGCATGAGGCCAGTAAATGTGTTTTGAATGGAATTAATTTTCTATCTAAGGGCTTTATAGAGAAAATTGTTACATATACTTCTGGCACAGAGTAGAGAATGGTCTTCACAGGAAGATGTGAAAGGAAAGGTTATGGAAGAGAGAAGTCTGGCGAAGTTATTGGGATGGACACCCTACTTCTGGCTAGAAAATTGTAATACAGTTTTTAGACATGCAACACACCATAATATATGTAATACATTGTATGCTTTTGTGTTATTAATTATGGGTCACTTATATGTAAATTAATTACATATTTCTGTGCTCTGGTTTGCTTCTGTGGGGTTAAGGGTTTGAGTACTGATTTAGCTTGGGCAGCGAACCTTTTTCAACGTGGAGAGCCCATGGGATTGGCAGTTCAGACTTGAGTTTGAATCCCAAATTTACCACTTCTGCATTCTGAAATTTTGGTTGTTACTTCCATTCTGTATGTTGTTTTTCTCTTTTGTCCTTCCTACCAGTTAGAGATGTCATCAAACCATGTTGACAAGCTAATGAAACTTTTTATATGTGTTTTATTAATATGCTTCATGTTTGATTTATTAGTGCTTTTTCTCCCCCCCCCTCAATTGCTCTTTGTTAAAATTCTCTTTGTAATTTTAGACCCTCAGGAGAATATTTGTCCTCTTAGGTGTTTTTGCTTGCATTTTAGTGAGCTGGTCTGTCTGGCTTACTCCCTAAACTTTTATAAACCTTACAGAATATTTGTCATAAATGGCAACATGTTAGAACATGTTTGATGAGTTCGCAGTGCCTAATACATACAATAGGTTAAAAAGTTGAGTGGTCTTTAATTTTAAATTGGTCTGAAAGGTCATCATAGGTCTTTTAAGTAAAGTTAGTGTTCCAGATTACTGGATGCAATTTTAAATAAAATTGGCTCAGACTTGTGTTGTAACTCTTAAAAAGAATACTTATTTATTGTATACAGATCAAATATCAGTGAATCAATATATCCTGTATTGTGTTCCTTAATTTTACTCATCATTTTCATATTGCATATATTTTGGTAAATGCAAAGCATATGTTTTAAAATGCTATGAAAGGTTTATTTTGGAAATGAATTTAAAATTAACTTATAAATCTGAAAGTTTTAGGATTTTCTTTGCATTACAGTATTTCTGTGCATCATGTTCAAGGTGAACTGCTGCTTAGGTGACCATGACCAAGATCACTTTCTTCTTTAAAGGCTGGCAGTGTAGTGAGTTTTCTGTGTTACAAACTATCCTCCAGATCCCCCATACAACACTTTCTGTTGAATAAGCATTTTTCTTTTCCTCAAGTGTGTATGCATTGTTTTAGAAGAGTCTGTATATTTCTTCTGATGGATAACACTGCTCTAAGTTACTTTTAGAGCAGTTACTCTTCATTCTTAATATTTTGGTCATTTTTAGAATAGAAATTTTATTATGTTTTCTAATGTAAGTTGTCATTTTGTTCTTTGGAATAATTCTAGGAATTAAAGAGATCAAAGACCAATTGTCACAAGTAGAGTTTTTCAAAAAAGCAGAAATTGGGTCCAGTGAACCCTCATGGTACATTAAGAGTTCAATATTTCACTTTTTACAATTTCCCAGGTTGTTTTGCTTTCATTTTCAGGAAGTATTTTGATATACCTGTGTACATCTTGGCAGTGCAGTAATAGTGTTAATAGGTTCAACATAAAATAATTTATCACACTGTAGGAGGGGTGGCACAGCTAAGTGATACACATGCTATGTAAGTCACTATATCATATGTACCTTTAAGTATCAGGTTGGAGAAGTTGATACATGGAATGTGAGAATTAATATCTTGTATTTAACAAACATTTTTTTTTCTTTGTAGACTTTTGTGAATGATGTAAGGATTCCAGAGCAGACTTATATCACCTTGAAACTGGAAGATAAGCTGAGATTTGGATATGATATCCTTATCTAATTTTGTGCATTTATTGAATTTATTCAGAGTATGTACTCTGGTGTAAACTAACATTTATTGAGACATCAGAATTTATAATGTTAACATGCTAGCATTCTTTATGAGATTTCTTCCTATACTAAAATGCTACATGATACGTCTTTGGGGAAGGCGATAGTAGAGGTGGAACTCAGTGCGTTCACACAGAGCTTCATCTCTAGCCTTTTATTTACTTATTTATTTTGAGACATTATGTTCCTAAGGCACTAAGTTGCCTAGACTGGGCATGAATTTGTGATTGAGGTAGGACCTCAGCCTCCCAGGATGCTGGGACTACAGGTGTGCGCTACTAGGCCCGGCTTAAAAAATACGTACTTTATAAAGTTACTGTGTTGTCACCAAAAGTAGTCCTGGAAAAATTGAGGGACTCAGCTTTTTTGCTGCCCCTCTCTCTCTCTCTCTCTCTCTTTTTTTTTTTTGTACCAGGGATTGAAATCATGACCTTGAGCTTGCCAGGCAAAAGCTTATGCCACTCCCCAGCCGGCCCCTCTTTTTGAATAATTTCAGCAGTCCCTGTACTACTGTTACATGTTTAGTTTAGGTATCAAAAATTAACTATGAAAAGGACAAGTCGTCTTAAATTTTTGTCAAATGTAGGGATTCTTTTTAGGTGGATCGTGATGACACAGTACAACTACATGGGAAGATAGAATTTAAGCCTACCTTTCCTTTCATCCCTACTCTTATTCTGCTTTATGAAATACAACTAACAGTATTCCCTACGTAATTGAAACTTTTTAATGTATATTCTAAGACTGACACTCCCTGGTAAAGTGCATTATGAATTTAGTGTGTAAAATTCTTTTGTTTAAAAATAAGTCTAACAAGGGCTAGCCAAATAGCTCATTGGAATAAAGCTCCTGCAAGCAGGGGCTGGGGGTTCAATCCCTGGGCCTGCTGTGCCAGCCTCACCGTCCAGGGTGCGCTGAGATGGCAATTGAGACTGGGCGTGGTGGTGCGTGCCTATAATCCCAGCTCTTGGAAGGCTGTAAACAGGAGAATCACTGTAAGTCTAATCTACGCAGTGAGACCCTGAGTACCCTGTAGACCTTTCTCTAAAATACAAAAAAAAAAGTCTAATAAATGAATTAGGGACATGACTGTGCTATGGCTATGTAGAGTAGTGTGAAGAAATTCTGCTGAAGGGAAGGAACATGATTGAAGCAGAATAGAAGATTTCTATTTGCTCAAGGAAAGAAGTATTGTAAAGAGAACTGACTTAAATTTAATTAAAGTGCAAATCTTTTGCACTATATTAAATGTCTTTGGGTTTTGATTTTCTGAATCACTACATTTATCTGAATCATGATAATATATAAAACATTGGCAAGCTGCATAGGCTTTATTACCACTTTAGCAGAGTATTTTCAACTAAAGTAGAGTTGGTGCTCCAAGTGCAAAGTAGATCTGTGCCCAGGAGACCTGGAGGATCCAGTTGAAAGGCTGGAGCTCACTGAAGAAACCTGTGTGAGTCTGTATCAGAAAGCTGAGGAGTCTCTGCTAGCAACCCGAGGGAACTGGAGACAGACATCCAAAGGCCCTGACAAAGATTGAAACTTCTACAAAACAAAGAGAACTTCCTTCTTTCCTTTTTTATTTCATCTAGGCTACAAGCCTTTTGGTGCCATTAACATCTAGGCTGGGACATCTCCCTTCAGCAGTTTTTGGTTTGTTTGTTTGTTTTGTTTTTTTTTTTGTTTGTTTGTTTGTTTTTGAGACGGGATCTCACTATGTTCTGATTAGGCTGATTTTGAACTCACTATTTAGCTCTAGTGGCCTCAAACTCAGAATGATCTTCCTGCTTCAACCTCCCAAGTGCTGGGATTACAGATATGTACCACACCATAACTAGCTCTTCCTTGCTCAGTTTGCAGCTAATGAGTCAATCATCAAGACTCACAGAACTGTACTATACTATTCCACTAGTCATTTCTTAATCTATTCAAGTTGGCACTGTAATTCTTACTGTTTTTTTGGTACTGGGATTGAATTCAGGCAAGCACTTATACTGCTGACCTGTCTCCCCAGCCTAACACTAGTTCTTCACAAATAATGTACTAGCACTTAAAGTTTATGGATAGTAAAACTTAAATAGCTTAAAATTTATATTTATTTATTTTTTCCATAATTTTATTCAGAAACAAATAGCAGTGAGACAGTTTCAAATCAAATTGGTAGGACAGTTTCA